>BLSH010218016.1:1029149-1045998 GCA_018402905.1 Glandirana rugosa
GGGGTAGGTCGGTAGGAGTGGGGTATGGATGAGCACGGATGGGGATGGATGAGCACGGATGGGATGACTGAGCACGGATGGGATGACTGAGCACGAATGAGGATGGATGAGCACGGATGGGGATGACTGAGCACGGATGGGGATGACTGAGCACGGCTGCGTGAGTGAGCACGGCTGGGTGAGGATGGCTGGATGGGTGAGCATGGATGGGTGGCTGAGCATGGATGGGGTGAGGATAGCTGGGTGGGTGAGCATGGCTGGGTGAGGATGGCTGGATGGGTGGCTGAGCATAGATGGGGTGAGGATGGCTGGATGGGGTGAGGATGGCTGGGTGGGGTAAGGATGGCTGGGTGGGTGTGGATGGATGGTGGGGGGTGCAGCCTGTCCCCCATTGTCACTTAGCAGCGCTGTGGGCACTACACATCGCTGCACATGTCCTCTCTCCCCCCTCTCTCCTCTCACAATGCATCGATCAGTGCGGAGAGGAGAGAGAAAAGCTGGCAGAAGCGCCGGCTTGTTTACATGTGATCACTCCTTCATTTGACGGAGCGGTCACGTGGTGAAAGGCCGCTCACAGCGGCCATTCACTGAGATCCGGCGGTCACGGATGTTCCCTTGTGCGCGCTCTACGGGGCGCTCGGGAAGCGCAATTCTAGGAGGATGTCCCAGAATTAAGCAACCGCCCTGTAGCCATCATTTGGCTATGGGCCGGTTGTTAAGTGGTTAAGGTGAAAAACCTTCTGCGCTGCAGCAGCCCCCCCCCCCCCCCCAGAGCTCCCCTTTTACTTACCTGAACCCGATTGTTCCAGCGCCGCGGACGAGCCCAGCAGCTCCAGCCGCTGTCTCGGGTACTCCTTGGATAGATTAATAGCAGCAGCAGTTACTGACTCCCACTGCTGTCAATCAAATCCAATGACACGTGAGCTGGGGGGGCGGGGTCGAGTCCTGCTGACTGTGCCAATGGATGCAGCAGCAGGACTCGAGAGCGCACCCTCACGGGTGCCCCCAGGGAAAGCGCTTTTCCGAGGAGGCACTTGATGAAGGGGAGGAGCCAGGAGCTCCGCTGGGACACCCCAGAAAAGGAGGATCAGAGCCACTCTGTGCAAAACCCTTGCACAGAGCAGGTAAGTGTAACATGTTTGTTATTTTAACCACTTCAGCCCCGGAAGGATTTCACACTTTAGGACCAGAGCACTTTTTGCGATTCGGCACTGCGTTGCTTTAACTGACAATTGCGCGGTCGTGCGACATTGTACCCAAACTAAATTTGCGTCCTTTTTTCCCACAAATAGAGCTTTCTTTTGGTGATATTTGATCCCCTTTGCGTCATTTGTGATCACCGCTATAAACAAAAGAAGAGCGACAATTTTGCAAAAAAAAAAAAACTAATTTCTTACGTTTTACTAAAATACAAATCCAAAAAAAAAAAAATATATAAAAAAACATTTTTTTCATCGATTTATATTCTTCCTCATATATTTTTGGTAAAAAAAAAAAATCGTAATGGGCGTTTATTGATTGCTTTGCGCAAAAGTTGCTGCGTTTACGGATGATGAGAATTAATTTATGGGGTTTTTATTTTTTACTAGTAATGGCGACGATCTGCGATTTTTAGCAGTACTGCGATATTGCAGCGGACATGTCGGACCATTCTGACACTTTTTTGGGACCATTGCCATTAATACAGCGATCAGTGCTATAAAAATGCACTGATTACTGTGTAAATGCAATTGGCAGTGAAGAGGTTAACCTGGAGGGGGTGCTCTACGGGTTAACTGTGTTCCCTCAGTGTGTTCTAACTGTATGGGGGCTGGGCTGGCAGGGAGGGGAGGGATCACGGCTTCCATATACAGGAAGCCTGTGATCACAGCCCTTCCCCCTCTATGAGAACGGAGATCCGTGTCTACTTACACGGACCTCCGTTCTCTCACTGCGGGGCGGCGATCGAATCCGCCCTACCCGCTCCCTGGCCCCCCCAGAACACAGTGAGCGTGCGAGATCTCGCAGCCGTCATCATATGATGGGGGTTTGCGATATCCAGCCACTTTGTCGCCGTCAGATGCCGGTCGGCGGTCAGCAGGTGGTTAAAAAAATAAAAAACAGACCTTTACAATCACTTTAGAGCAGTAGTAAACCCAAAAGCAAACATTAAATTGCAGCTTACCGATGTTTAGATATGATGGCTGCATTAGTTATCTTTTTTAGCCTTTCTTTATTTTATTTTCACCTGGTGATTCAACTAGTTAAGGCCCGTACGCACGATATGAAAATCGGAAGTAAAATTTTGTCTGATGAAAGATCTGCCGATTTTTGGATTGTTAGTATGGTGCTTTTGACAGCCGATTTTTAGTCCGACAAAAGCTGGATGTGCAGACTATAAAATTTCAATGGTACGTGAACTCAACGTCCAATTTTCGTTTAACCACTTCAGCCCCGGAAGGATTTTCCCCTTTAGGACCAGAGCCCTTTTTGCGATTCGGCACTGCGTCGCTTTAACTGACAATTGCGCGGTCGTGCGACGTTGTACCCAAACGAAATTTGCGTCCTTTTTTTTCCACAAATAGAGCTTTCTTTTGGTGGTATTTGATCACCGCTGCGTCATTTCTGATCGCCGCTATAAACAAAAGAAA
Source organism: Glandirana rugosa (assembly GCA_018402905.1). Lineage (NCBI taxonomy): Eukaryota > Metazoa > Chordata > Amphibia > Anura > Ranidae > Glandirana > Glandirana rugosa. Next base: position 1,031,780 of record BLSH010218016.1, read on the forward strand.
AGCGACAATTTTGCAAAAAAATTTCTTACTTTTTGCTAAAATACAAATCCAAAAAAATTATATAAAAAAACATTTTTTTTCATCGGTTTTGGCCGATTTATATTCTTCCTCATATTTGTGATAAAAAAATCGCAATCGGCGTTTATTGATTGGTTTGCGCAAAAGTGGTCGCGTTTATGGATGATGAGAATTAATTTCTGGGGTTTTTATTTTTTACTAGTAATGGCGGCGATCTGCGATTTTTAGCGGTACTGCAATATTTCAGCGGGCATGTCGGAACATTTTGACACTTTTTTGGGACCATTGGCATTTATACAGCGATCAGTGCTATAAAAATGCACTGATTACTGTGTAAATGCCATTGGCAGTGAAGGGGTTAACCTGCAGGGGGCGCTCTAAGGGTTAACTATGTTCCCTGGGCGTGTTCTAACTGTGGGGGGACTGCCCTGGCTGGGGAAGGGAAGCGATCACAGCTTCCATGTAGAGGAAGGCTGTGATCACACCCCTTCCCCCTCTCACAGAACGGAGGTCCGTGTTTACTTACACGGACCTCCGTTCTTTCACTCGGGGGGGGGGGCATCGCGGGTGGCCGGCGGAGATCGAATCCGCCGCTCCCTGGCCCTCCCCGGACACAGTGAGGGCGCGGGCGCGCCTCCGGCGGCGCACACGCACTCACTGGGCACAATCTCGCAGCCGCCGTCATATGACGGCGATTTGCGCAGGAGCGCCACACTGTCGCCGTCAATTGCCGACCGGCGGTCGGCAAACGGTTAATTATGATTTTTTTTGGACAAAAACTGTATTAAGAGCAAGACTACGCATGCTCAGAAACGAAAGAATACATACAAAACTATTCAACACATTATGTCACTTCTGAAGTTATATTCTGTTATACGTGAATTTTCGTATGGTGAGTAACCTCTTCACCTTTGATATGAGACTAGCATGCAACAAAAAATGAACGAACGGTTGTCCAACAATCTGATCGTGTGTACGAGGTTTAAGTCTGTTGTTTTTCAACAGAACAAGCTGTGCAGATGTAGCAGTTAAAGTGTTGAGACAAACCATTTACCATGGACAGTGGCGCTTACAATGATCAATTTTTATTTATTTATGTAAAACCTTTATTCCAAAAGGAACAAAAAAGTGTTTGCTGTATCTGCTTATAAAGTATTAGCTGAAGTTTAACTTAAAAGATATGTAAAGGTTCGCTTTAAAAAACAAAAAACAAACATGCTATACTTACCTCCTCTGTGCAGTTGGTTTTGCCCAGAGTGGCCCTGATCCTCCTTTTTTGAGGTTCCTCAGCTTTGCTCCTGGCTCCTCCTCTTCTTGAGTTTCCCATTGGAGAGGCGCTTTTCATGGGGCACCCGTGCGGGCGCGCTCCCGAGTCCTGCTGCTGCGTCCATTGACACAGAGAGCAGATCTCAGCTACGTCCTTGGTTCCAGCGTCATTGTATTTGATTGACAGCAGCGGGAGCCAATGGCTGTGCAATCTATCCAATCAGGACCTGAGACAGCTGCTGGAGTGGGTGTGCTTGTCCCCGGCGCTGTAACGATCGGGCTCAGGTAAGTAAAAGGGGGGCTCTGGGGGGCTGCTGCACTACGGAAGGATTTTCACCTTAATGCATAGAATGCATTAAGGTGAAAAACGTTGAGGGTTTACAACCCCTTTAACCTATCTAAGGGCCAGTCCACACCATAGAAACGCAGTCTGGTGCGTTCCAGATGCTTTTCTGCATGCATTTTTTGGTGCGTTCCGGAGCATTTTTGATGCAGTCCAGTGCAGTTTTTTCCCCCTTTTTTCTTTACGTAAAATAAGGACATGTGAGTTCCTGTGCATTTAGGTGCGTTCCGGTGTGTACAGTACAGTTCAGTGCAGGAAAAATGCAGCATGTTCTACTTTTTTTTCTGGAGCTGGAACACACTGGCACTGACTGCACTGGTGTGCACTAAGCCATTGAAAGCCATATAACCTACTTTCCATGCGTTTTTGATGCAGAAAAAAACGCACTGGACTGCATGTGGTGTGAACTGACCCTAAATCTGTTAGTGAATTTAACACTATCTTCCTTCCAGACTGACAGGCATTGTTGCTGTCCAAACTTCAACGTAGGGTTGCCACATCATCCCTTTAATCCAGGACACACATGAATTACACAGGTTCTGTGGCTGATTAAGGTGGTAATTAAACTCACTTGGTGCCTCATCTGCATTAAATTAGCCTCAGAACCTGTGTAATTCATATGTGTCCTGGATTAAAGGGATGAGGTGGCAACCCTAGTCCAAAGGTGTCTCCATTGCTCCTCCATCCAGAGCAGGGACACTTTAATACAAGGGGTGAGATCACCAGAAGAAAGAAAGCCTAAAAATTAAAACGAGTGCAGCCATCACATCGAATGATTGGTAAGCTGCACTATATTACACTTTTGGTTTGGGGTTTAGCACCTCTAACAGGCAAAGTGCACAATAAATCAATAAATAAAATAGATTTCATTAAAACATTTCAAATGCAAAAAAGAAAAAATACATTTAAAAGTAAACAACATTTAGGTAAGATTCTGAAACTGGTTCTTTTGGTTTCCCTTAGGAGATTCCAACAATTAGCACCTAGCAGCAGTAAAGTTATGAAAGAATTGGATATTATGAGCAGACCCATATTATTAGGCTATGCAGCCATACTGAGCTACCTGCGATAATCCTTCACGCAGATCTTACCTTGCAATGTAGACAGAAGCCTTCTGTATATGGACTCTGCTTGTTTACATGTTGCCATGGAGACACTCCAGGCTAAGCTTCCGCCGTCTTGTGGTTGGAGGATCGTAGGCAATGTCAGTGTCATGTGACCGGCTGGCTTCATGTGTAAGGAAAGTCTCCTTTGTTTCCTCTACAGAAAGTAGCAGGAGTGTCCTGGGTTGGGGGACTGCAGATGTGTATGTACTTGCTTTTGTATTTTTTGTTTTTTTTTTAATACTTTACTTTTCCACTGCCAAACTATTTTTTAACTCTTTACTAAAATGTACATTTTTGCCTTGAAAATGTACAAAGTGGAACTTTAACCACGTCAGCCCCAGAAGATTTTCCCTCTTAATGACCACAGCATTTTTTGCGATTCGGCACTGCGTCGCTTTAACTGACAATTGCGCGGTCGTGCGACGTTGTACCCAAACTAAATTGATGTCCTTTTTTCCCTACAAATAGAGCTTTCTTTTGGTGATAGTTGATCCCCTCTACGTCACTTCTGACCACCGCTATAAACAAAAAAAGAGCGACAATTTTGGAAAAAAATATATATTTTTTACTTTTTGCTATAATACATATTCAAAAAAAAAAAAAACCATATAAAAAAAAACAAAATGTATTCATCAGTTTTGGCCGATATATATTCTTATACATTTTTGTGGTTAAAAAAAAAATGTTTTTGGTTTGCGCAAAAGTTGCCACGTTTACAAACCATGAGAATTAATTTATGGCGTTTTTACAATTTTTTTTCTTTTTTACTGGTAATGGCGGCGATCTGCGATTTTTATCTGGACTGTGATATTGCGGCAGACATATCAGACATTTTTGACACTTTTTTGGGACCACTGACATTTATACAATGATTAGATCTAAAAATAGCCACTGATTACTGTATAAATTGCACTGGCAGGGAAGGGGTTAACATGTAGGGGCAATCAAGGAGTTAACTGTGTTCCCTAGGCATGTTCTAACTGCGTGGGGGGCTGGGCTGGCATGGGCATGACAGATCTAACTGATCACGGTTACAGGGAACAGTAGATCAGTGTCATGCCCACTTACAGAGCGGGGAACTGCCGTGTTTACATCGGCGGTTCCCCATTCTTCCCCTCTAGAAGGCGATCGCGGGTCGCCAGCGGACATCGAGTCCGCCCGACCCGTGGCCACACCGAGGGAGCGTGCGGCAGGCACGAAAGCGTGCCACCGGCCACTCGCGCTCACCCCCTAGCCGCGCCTGCGTGAATCACCGTTTATAAACTGCGATTCGCTAAACGCTGCCACTCTGCAGCAGTAAATGTGCGTGAGCCGGTCGTTAACCAGTTAAGGGCAGAGCCTCTTTTTGAGATTTGTTGTTTACAAGTTAAAGTAACTTTTTTTGCTAGAACCCCCAAACATTATATATATCTTTTCCAGATACCCTAGAGAATAAAATGGCGGTTGTTGCAATACTTTATGTCACACTTTAAATGCGCAGCGGTCTAACAAGCACATTTTTTTTGGAAAAGCGCAATTTTTTTGGAAAAAAATACACTTTTTTGAGTTAAAAAATAAGACAACAGTAACATTAGCCCAATTGTTTTTATGTAGTGTGAAAGATAATGTTATGCCGAGTCAATTGATACCCAACATGTCATGCTTCAAAATTGCACTCGCTCGTGGAATGGCGACAAACTCTGGCACTTAAAAATCTCCATTGGCGGCGTTTAAAAATTTCTACAGGTTACCTGTTTAGAGTTATAGGGGAGGCCTGGTGCTAGAATTATTGCTCTCGCTCTAATGATTGCGGCAATATCTCACATGTGTGGTTTGAACACCATTTCCATATGTGGATGCGACTTACATATACTTTCACTTCTGCACGCAAGGTCAGCAGGACGGGGTGCTTTAAATTTTTTTTCTTATTTATTTTACTTTTTATTTTTTACACTGTCCATTTGAAAAAAAATTTGGGTCACTTTTATTCCTATTACAAGAAATGTAAAAATTCCTTGTAATACAAAAAAAAGCATTACAGGACCACTTTAATGTGCGATCTGGGGTCAAAAAGACCTCAGATCTCATATTTACACTTAAATACAATTTAAAAAAAAAAAAAAAATTAAGAAAAAAAGTTTTTTTTTTTCAATAAATGCCCCCCCCCCCCTTTAAGACCATTGGGCGGAAGTGACGTTTGATGTCTCATCTGTCATCCAATGCTATGGAGCTGAGGGGGGCCATCTTTCCCTCACTCTACTCTAGGGATCTGCAATTAGCGGACCTCCAGATGTTGCAGAACTACAAGTCCCATGAGACATAGCAAGACTCTGACAGCCACAAGCATCCCACCCAGAGGCAGAGGCAGGATGGGATTTGTAGTTTTGCAACAGCTGGAAGTCCGCTTATTGCTTATCCCTGCTCTACTCCTTTCCTCACAGGGGAAAGGACCCGATCGTCTCTGCCGCTACCGATGTATCCGGTAAGCAGCGGAGACCACGAGGAGTGGCAGAAGGAGGCACTTCTCCCACCGCCAATAAAAGTGATCCTGTGAATGTGCCAAAGAGACCACTTTTATCTGAAAGCGGACCGCCCGCTGTTTAAAAAAAATTCCGGGGTAATGGCAGCTATCTGCTGCCATAACAACGGTATTCAACGTCAAACAGCCAACGTATAAGGACGGCGAGCAGTCCGTAAATGGTTAATAAAAACATTAAAAATTGTGGACACAGCATTTTAATGCAGAAGAGCCATGCCATGTTTTTTCTGCATTTAATTTCCCTTACCTGCTTGCCCACGCTGTACACTGAGCTGTGCACACGCAGCCCAGTGCAGAATTTTGGTAATGCTGAGTGGCTAAACTCCCATGCATGCGCAGAAGTGATGTCATCTTGAACTGACTAATTAAAACTGCAAGGAATGAATACCTGGAAGCCATCAGCCTGAAGATGTCAGCAGCTGTCAGGGAGCTTTAGGCTGGGTTCGCTGATACGAATTGGATGCAGCTTTCTTCGCATCCAATTCGCATGACAGCAGAGTGTGACCAGCTCTCAATGGAGATGGTTCACACACCTCCGGGGGCAGCCACAGTCCGAATTGTAGAAGGGTCCTGTGCGTCTTCTGGTCTGATTCAGGTGCGATTTTAGCCAAAAACTCAGACCCGATTCGCACCTGAAACAGTGAACAGGGATGTACCGGACTCCCTGTTGTGAACCCAGCCTCAAGGGATCACAGTGCTGGCGAACAAGCAAGCCTAGTTCCACCCCCAAATCTATATTTTAATTTCTGAAAGTGGAAGAATTGTACAATAAAACATGGCAGTTACAATTTCTATATCACTCAAAATTTGCAAATCTTTATTAAATCTGTATTTTCACCTAAATTCATTTTAGTATGCACAAAGACAGTGTCATTTTCCGTTTTGTAAAATTTGAAAGATGAGAGATTGTGTTGGTTAAAGCACACCCTGGCATAGTGTTCACCCCCTTTATCTGAACACTGGATCAAGAAAATGCCCTTTTTACTTACCTTAAAAGGGAAACTCCACTTTTGTGGGAAAAAAATTAGCAAATAACAAAAAAATAGTAATATAGTGTATACAATTGCGACTCATAGAAATATTGTTATTGAATGTTATTAAAAATTACCTTTCATTTTCAATTTTCTCTGTAATTTTCTGTAAAGTGCAATGCAATATGGCTACCTGGAGGTGTTCTGTACACAGAATGTGTACAGAATGCTCCCCAGAAACATCATTTCCTGCTTGTGTGATTGGCTCACTGATTTACCCAGAAGTAAGATACAAGTCAGATTTTTGTCATCCCCTGCCACAAAAAAAAATGTATTTTTGGTGAGATGCTCCCAATAGGAAATCACGGCTAAAGGGATGCAGGCCCTGCAATTCTCCTCATTAGATCCCTACAGCTGCAGCAACTGATTGATAATTATGAAACCATTAAACTTATGGCCCGTACACGTACGAAAATCGGACGAAAAATCCCGCTTTCAAATCGACCGTAAGATAATCGGAGAGCTGATCATGACAGTTTATCCGATATTATTAGATCAGACAAACACGAAAATTTTTCTCTTATGATGCCAGATTGTACGATTTTCGCTTAAGCAGTACAGTTGTCATCCGAAAATACAATAAAAATACACTACAACACATGACATGACTTCCGATGTTTTATTCTGTCATACGAGAATTTTTGTGACTTTAGTACACTCTCCCGATTCGATCTGAGATTAGCAGGCAAATAAAAAATGGACAATCCATCGTCTGATTTTTGGAACGTGTGTACGGGGCTTTAGGCGTTCTGTTCAGGTCCACCTGTCCATGCACTTCTATGGAGCAACGGATGAGTGACATGTCTGCTGACACCCGTCACTCTCCGTTCCGATCCTGCACCGTAAAGTCAGACAGATGGAAATCCTATTTTTCTATCCGTCTGGTGATCGGATGAAAATGGACAGACAGTTCCGTTGTCATCCGATTCCCCATAGAGGAGAGCAGGGCTCTGACAGATCCGTCTCCGCACAGTGAGCGGAGACGGATCTGTCATCGGCCGGCTCAGCGGGGATCAACGGAGCGATCCCCACTGAGCAAAACGGACCTCACATATGGACACAGCTGTGTGAAAGGGGCCTTACTAAGCACAGGGGCACAGAGGAATAAACAGTGATTTCTTCAGAATAACAAAAGTTAGGAATCTGCAACAAAGTTTGTTAAAATCCTTGCAATGTACATAGATCACCCAGAGGGGAATGATTTTTTTTTAACAAAGGTGGAGTTACTCTTTAACCACTTGCCGACTGCCCCATTGTAAAATGACGGCCGCTAGGTGGCCTAGTTATTCTGGGAGGGCATACTAGGACGTCCTCCCAGAAGGGCGCGCACCTCGGAGTATCTGTGACCACCGGGGCATCACAGATCACGGTAAATGCCCGCTCGCAGCAGCCCTTTACCACATGATCGCTCCGTCACCGTCACAGAGTGATCAGATGTAAACAAGCCGGCGGAAGTTCCGGCTTTTCTTTCCCCTCTCCACACCGATCGGTGAAGTGTGAGAGGAGAGGGGGGATAGATCAAATGCAGCAGCGATGTGGGCAGATTCTGTAGTGCCCACAGCGCTGCTATTTGCCAGTCTGTATCATCAATCTATACCCATCCATCCATCCATGCTCACTCACCAAGCCATGCTCACCCACCCAGCTGTGCACAGCCATCCATCATCCATGCTTAGTCATCCCCATCCATGCTCACCCATCCCCATCCGTGCTCAGTCATCCCCATCCGTTCTCAGTCATCCCCATGCGTGCTCACCCATCCAAATCCATGCTCACCCATCCCCATCTGTGATCAGTTATCCTCATCCATGCTCAGTCATCCCAGCCATGCTCAGCCATCCCTATCCGTGCTCAGCCATCACCATCCGTGCTCAGTCCTCTCCCATCCGTGCTCAGTCATCCCCATCCCTGCTCAGTCATCCCCATCTGTGCTCAGTCATTGTCTTCCGTGCTCAGTCATCCCCATCTGTGCTGATCCATAGCTCATTTGTGCCTCATTCATGCTCATCCATACCACATCGGTTCTCATCTGTGACACATCCATGCCACTACACTGCCCATCCGTGCCACTACACTGCCCATTCATACCGCTACAGTGCCTATCCATGCCACCACAGTGCCTCACAATAGAGTAATAGATAGTCAAATTCTATTTGAAATGTATGCCCCTAGAACACCTGATGGGGCTCACTGCATGTCGGGCCTCTGTATGTGGCCAGGCTGTGTAAAAGTGTCACACATGTGGTATCGCCATACTTGGGACGAGTAGCAGAATATATTTTGGGGTGTAATTTTTGCTATGTACATTCTGTGTGTTAGAAATATTGTATAAAATGGACAACATTGTGTAAAAAAAAGAAAAAAGTGTTTTCATTTTCTTTCCACATTTTCCAAAAACTTGTGGGAAAAAAAATGACATGTTCAAAAGACTCATTATGTCTCCTAGAATATACGTTGGGGTGTTTACTTTCCAAAGTGGGGTCTTTTTTGGGCATTTCCATTGCCCTGGTGCTCTATTACCTTCGAAAGTGCAAGAGGTAGTCAGGAAATGAGATGTGTAATTTATGCCCCTAGAAAGCCTAAGGCCCCTTTCACACTGGGGCGTTATTACAGCGGTAAAGCGCTAAAATTACCGCTGCAATAACGCTCTAAATATTATTTTCATGCATCTCTATGGATGCTTTCAGACTGAGGCGTTGCGCTAGCGCATCGCTGAAGAAAATCATGCAAGCATGATTTTTCAGGAATGTGGGGAGCTGTGTATTCACCGCTCCTGCCATTAAATTGAATGGGCAGCGCTCCCGTAGCGGCTGTACACCGCTCCGGGAGCGCCGGCACTTTTAACCCCTGTTTAACCCATTGTGGGGGGTTAAAAGTGCCGTGCTGCCGCCCGAATAGCGGCGCCATAGCGCTGCTATTACAGCGGTAGATCGCCGCTAAATTAGCGGCAGTTTACCGCTGAAGCTTGGGCGGTCCCAGCGGGAAAGGGGCCTAATGGTGCTCTCTACATGTTGGGCCTCCTTATGTGGCCCAGTCTGTGTAAAAGTCTCACACACGTGGTATCGCCATACTCAGGAGAAGTAGTAGAAGGTATTTTGGGGTGTAATTTGTGGTATGCATATGCTGTGCATGAGAAATAACCTGTTAATATGACAATTTTGTGAAAAGGAAGAAAAAAAAATCTTCATTTTGCAAAGAATTGTGGGAAAAAAATACTTCAAAAATTCACCATGCCTCTTAAGCTGGCCATACATTTTAGATTTTCTGTCCAATTTTCTTTAGATTTACCATAAACCATATAATATGAGGTTGAAACTAAACAACACTTTCAATTTTATCCAATTAGGCAGGCCCTTGTACTACACAGTTAAAGGTAAATCTAAAGAAAATTGGACAGAAAATTTAACATGTATGGCCAGCCTTAAATACTTTGGACTGTCTACTTCCCAAAAAGGGGTCATTTGGGGGGGGGGGGGGGTATTTGTACTTTCCTGGCTTGTTAGGGTATCAAGAAATGAGATAGACCGCAAGTACATCAGGTGTGGTCAATTTTCAGTTATTGGCATCATAGCTTGTAGACTCTATAACTTTCACAAAGACCAAATAATATACACTTATTTGGTTTTTTTTAACCAAAGATATGAAGCAGTATAAATTTTGGCCAAAATTTATGAAGACAAATTACTAATTTGCAAAATTTTATAACAGAAACCAAGAAAAATTCATTTTTTTCTACAGAATTTTTGGTCTTTTTTCCTTTATAGCGCAAAAAATAAAAAAACTCAGCGATGATTAAACACCACCACAAGAAAGCTCTATTTGTGTGAAAAAAAGGAAAAAAAATTCTTATGGGTACAGTGTTGCATGACTGAGTAATTGTCATTCAAAATGTGAGAGCACTGAAAGCTAAAAATTGGTCTGGTTGTTAAGGGGGTTTAAGTGCCCATTGGTCAAGTGGTTAAGGCTTCATTCACAACAAGAAGGTGCGACTGAGCATGCAAGCTTTTTTGCACATTTCTCCATGTCGCTTTTGGGGCAGCCCATTATTTCAGTGGACCGCTCTATGCACAAGAAACGTGCAAAAAGGTGTCTACACCATTTTAAAACGCTCCTCACCAAACTGCGGTACCATGTGTTTTGGTGTGTTCGAACACGCACACTAGCAAGAGGCATGGGTGTGCCGTTAGGAATTAATGGCACTGCCCTGTGTCTGCAAGGCCTACAGCGTACATCTGTGCAAGAGCCACGTTTGCCCGCATAGAGATGCACACGTGTTCTGCGGGCAGTCCCATTCATTTTCAGTTGGGATGCAGTGGATGCAAGGACACAGCCACTGTTCCCAAGCTGACAGCTGTGCAGGTGCACTGCTACAAACACACACAGACTACATTCTGGGCCATGCATGCATACCAGCAAGGCAGTCAAATTGGGAGCAGGGCTGTGCCCATGTAGCAACTGCGTCCCAGTTGACATGAATGGGACTGCCTGCACGAGGATGCAAAGAACACCTGTACATCCCCGTGCAGGCAAACCCGACTGTCACATGGGTGTATGCTGTAGTACACCCATGTGAATGAGGTCTAAAAGAGCAGCGCATTTTTGTGCAGTGTGGGAAAGCGTGTGATATTCTGTGTGTTCCTAAAACACAACAAACATGAACAAAGCCTTAATCAGAACTAAATCCTCCTGCGGGTGATCAACTTCAAGCAGAGAGCTCACAGTGAGGTAACCCAAACACCAAAGTGTGTTTACGGGCTTGCTACCTGTTTTTATTAATCAGAGTTGCAGTAGACAGGAGCAAAACAAATCAAGGAGGTTCCCTCGTGGGGTGAGTAATCACGGTCCAAAAAAAACCCACATTATTTATTCTCCTGGCTAGTAGTGAGACCACACTTACTTTCCTCAGACCTGCAGGCATGTTTCTTCACAGCCTCTCTAACAAACACTGTCAATTACAGAGAAAGACAATTATACCCAGCCTGGGGACAAGCGTGACCAGTGCTAATCCTCTTTATACTTGTAGGCTGGTGCAGTCTGTTGTCTCCACTGCAGGTGGCACTCAACCGCATTGGCAATGCAGAGAGAGAGGAAGTCATGAGGAACATGGTTTTTCTATGGTTTCCTGAGTCACTGGGGCAGTGGATTTGATTGGATTTTGGTCATCCATGTGATTTATGCAGCCATCTTAGGTGTGGCAGAGTCGAAGACACTGATCCCTGAGTTTGGCGCACATTCGCGTGTGGGTAGTGTAGGGACAGGTCACTCATCTGTCAAGGACAGTATTATTGGCAGAGAACGATTCCAGTTGAGTAGTGAAAGCTTAGCATAGGGCTCTGCACTCTGCTTGGACACCATTGTGTTTGGGCTCAAAACAGCCAGGCCACACCCAGCCCCTACAGACAGATGCTGTCAGTTTGGCTAAAAACTGCCCTGTTACACGCTGTTGGTATCCATGAGTGTTCCCGGTTGGGTCTCCTCCCACCAGGTCGTTGTGTACGGTTTGCCTTTACTTTAGCACAAGTTTTACCCTTTGCACCTGGACTATGTGTGTGTTATTGCTGCCACACCATGCTACACCAACCCACATACTGCCAGAGACCTATCATTACCACAAGATTAGCTTATGAAATGCCAACACCAAAGTGCCAAGTAAACTCCCTCCAGAACTCTTCCCTGAACTGACAGGGGCTGTTTAGCACTCTCACTATACTTTACAGCCAATGAAACTGCCATCTTAGCCTCTGTTTTATGTGCAGTTGCCATGGTGCAGCACATGTGATCGGCTACTACACCAGCCATGGTGGCTGGACTGTTCAGTTGAGAGCTAAGCACATTAGTAACTGTAAGGCCTCATACACACGGGCGTTTTTTGACGCCGGCGTCTACTGACGTTTTTTTCTGCTCCCCATGTTAGTCAATGGCCACATAAAAAACGTCGGCGTTTTTGAGCTGTAGATGGCGTCGGCGTATCAGAGAACCCAGGACCAGCGCGTTCCTTGGCTGCATCGACGTCAAAAAGCGCCGCAAAACGCCACGAGACGCCAACAGACGCCAACAAACGCCACCTAATATTGTACCGGCGTTTTCCGGCGTTTTTTGACGCCGACGTTTTTAGGTTGAAAAATAGCAGAGGGATGATTTTTTTTTAAAAAACGTCTATTGACGCCGACGCTCACTAGCGCTCAAAAACGCCAATGCATAACGCCGAAAAACGTCGACTTTTTTTCCTTGACGTCGGGCCCGACGTTTTGTTTATTATTTTATATACGCCCGTGTGTATGAGGCCTTATAGTTATCTTTCGAGGCATGCCATGGAAAACTGTTAAATTGGTGAGTTTAGTTCTGTTTAAATCATGGTCACATGACCCCCATCTCTTCAGGTTACATCCTGCTTGGGTCATTCTTTGGGTGTCCATGTCAGTGCTGGTTTGATGTGAACATTGCCTAGTAGATGTCCAGCGTCTCTCAGGATCCAGGAGTGGACATCACAGGGTGAAGAGTAGGGGACTGGTGATCTTGGGCTCCATTCACACTGTTGAATTTACAGTGTCCCTGACCTGAATTCCTAAGGGTGGGGAGTTTTAGCCTGGAATAACGCTAAACTGCAAATACGGCAAGTCGTAAAATAGCATGCATTCATAAAAGTATGATACCCAAAATTGTACAAAGGTGGCGCATGAGTTTAGAGTGAAAGAGAACTTCATTCCTCCCCCTTAAATTTTTTTTTTTTTCACCTTCTTACTTTAAACAGTGGATTATCCACAAAAAGCATTCACTCACTCAGCAAATTGACTGTCATCTGGTGAGGCAGAAAGCACATATTGCCCCAAAACCGCTTGAGATGTGTGACAGCAGTATCCCAGAAGTCTTCGGGCAAGGCGGGGGGGGGGGGGCGCAAGGAGTCTTCCTCACCCAGCCAAGAAAGTAGAAGTAGTGTGGGACTAGGTTCCAAAGAAAAGCCACTAAAAGCTGAACTACTTCCTCTCCAACTTCAAGGTCCCTCCCATTTTTTTTTCTGGGTGTCGTTCTGTAGCGGTCTTGAATAGCCAGCATGGGATGGCCGAACTGAACAGTTTTTCCTATAGTGTATGGCCAGCATAACTCCAAACTCATTTTCAATTAGCAAACACTTGGTTGTGAGAGCAAATGATATTGCCATCATGTAATGACCCATTAACTGGGCAAAAAACTAATGCACTGTCAGGGGGCGTGACCGGATGTGAGCCGAGCAGGACGCTTAGAAGAGAGCTCCAGTCATCCTTACCTTTTATCCTTCACCATCCGCGCGCCTGATTGCTGAATCTTGCCCATCTTCCATCCATCTGTCTGGGACATCATCCTGCACCATCCGCCTGCTCCATCTTCAGACTGCTGGCTTGGGATCGGTGAGTCTGCTGGACTGGGCCTAGTGTGCTGCCTCCGGCCTCTCCCGCGGCTGTGGCCGGCCCCCCCCCTGGCCATTCGGGATCTCTAAGTAGAATTGTCATCGCTCCCTGGGCCTGGTGGGGGACTATACTTGTTGCCATATGTGGTTGCTGGGTGGATGATGAGAAGGGGAGCCTCCGGGATCCGTTCAACGGCTGAGACACCCGCGGCGCGGCCTACCGCCGCCATCTTGCTACACCCGCGATTCACCTGGTGTGAGGCCTGCATCCCTGGCTGGTAGTTGGTGTGCCCTGTTACCTGTTGCTGATCCTCCTGTGTGCCCTGGGACTCTCCCCCCCCCTCCTCTGTGCCGGTTGCCCCGCTTTCCCTCAAGAGATCCTACCGCCGCCATCTTGCTGCACCCGAGGGACAACTTGCAGGCGGCCTGACTTCTTTGCCCAGAGCTAGACCGCTCTGATTGCCCCTGGGACTGATCACAGGTTGGCCTGGGACTTGCTTGTACCTACCCCTGCACTGGGTTCTTTTAGGGGTCCCTGAGCTGTCCGGAAACA
>BLSH010218016.1:1073314-1093849 GCA_018402905.1 Glandirana rugosa
AAGTCTATATTTCAGTATGAACGGACGAGACACGTCACCAAAACATGTCTTGTTGGAACCAGGAGAACCCAAGGGACGGCCTCGAAGATCCGGGGGGGAGTGTAGCACTTTGTGAGGGGGGGCCTAGAAGCTCCGGCAGGGAACCCAAGAGGACCAAGGTTGTTCTGTACAAAACCACTGCACAGAGCAGGCAAGTATGACTTTATATCTGAATAATTACAATCACTTTAAGCCAACTTTGGCTGTCTTCATTCGGCAAGCAGGCTGGTAGTTTTTCCCCATTCAGCCTGAACAAACAGGATTTTTTCGTCATATTTACCTGTAAAATCCTTTTGGGTACATTACGGGACAGTTAGGCAATTCATTAAGTACTGGCTAATACTTCAACTCCAGGTGAATGGCCACTGGTAGACCAAAGATCTTTAGACAGGAAGTGATCCCCTATATAACCCCCCCTCCCATACAGGAAGTACTTCAGTTTTGTAGCAACGTTGACCTCTGGCCATCCCCAATGCTGGCAGATTTCCCAAAACAGGTTCTGATGTAGGGACCATTCCCCAGGCAGATCTGCTGGTGGCCAAGATAATCTGCCTTCCAGTTCTCTACCCTGGGATATGGACCACCGATCGAACCGGCACGTCCCTCTGCCCAGTTGAACGGCTCTAGGTTGCACCCTGGTGGTGGATATAGACCACTGCAGTGGAATTTGACTGAACCCTGATGGGGCAGTCCTGAAGCTCCACCACCTAGGACCATAGGGCCAGATGTACCGCCCGCAAGTCCAGGATGTTGATGGGCAGGCTCTGCCCTTGACCATCTCCCCTGAGCTCTAAGCCACTCCAGGGTCGCTCCCCAGCCCAAGAGACTGGCGTCTGGTTAGTACTCGAGAGGAAGGATTTTCCCTTTTGCAGGTTCTGATCCTGCAACCACCAGCTTAGGCTTAAGCGTGCCCAGGGAGATAAGGACATGGGGTAATCCAGGGCTTGTGCTCTCCTGTTCCAAGCTGACAATGCTTTGTAGTACAGGCCTGGAATGAAATTGAGCATAGGGAACTGCCTCAAATGAGGACACCATCCTTCCCAGAAGAAGACTCATACAGAGCTGAATGGAGGGTTGCCTGTTCCCCTTACCCGATGCACCTGATCCTTCAGGGCACAGATTTTTATGGGTGGCAGAAATACCCTTGCCTGGACTGAATCCTGGATAAGACTTCTATACTTCAGACTGAGCTTGCCTCAAGGCTGACTTTTTGATATTTATGACCCAGTCCAGGTTTTATAAATACCACTGTGGAGGCTACACTGTTCCAGGGCCTGTAGTGAGTCATCTCTGAACAGGAGGTCGTCCAAGTATGGGAGCACCAAGATCCCCTGGGTGCTAGGATCTTTGTAAACACTCAGGGTGTTCTGGCAAGCCCGAAGGGCAGCGCCACAAGCCGGAAAGGATATTCTACTACAGAGTGGACTGATTCCATCCAGAAGGATTGGATTAACAGATGTTGGTTCAGGGATCTTGGGTCCAACATTGGCCTTATTTTGCCATTTGGTTTTAGACCTGAACAGGTTTGAAGAAAACCCTGTACCCCTTTCAGACACGGGAACCCATATGATCATTCCCTGATGCACCAACTGTTCTAGTGCTTGAAACAAGTTTTTGGAGGATCCGCAGGAACGCTTGATCTTAGAAACATGAGAAAACCTCCGTAGTTTCAGCTTGTAACCGAGTGACACTGTTGAGGTGACCCACTCGTCCTGCACCACTATCCTCCAAATGTCTGCAAATTGAAGCAGCCCTCACCCCCCCCCCCCACCTGAGTGGGGGTGTCCCCTCAAAAAGGAGGGCTTGGTGTCGGGTTTAGAAGTTTTGAAGAGTTCTGGACCCAGGGTTTTTTCTGGCCCTGCGGCTTGCCCCTGGACCTAGCACCCTGTTGGCAGCAGAACTGCCTTCGCGCTGAAATACCTGAGGAAGCCCAAGGTTTTAAACAAGGGACGCCTGGTCCTTCTATTCACAGGAAGTCGAGAGATCTTTCCTCTGGAAATTTTGGATGCATTTGTCCAGATCACCAAATGTTCCCCATGGAAGGGGAACCCTGCCAATAACGTCTTACAGGGAAGTTCGGCTGATCAGTTCTTAAGCCACACAAGTTTGCGCATGTGTACAGACAGGAGAGCCAAACGAGAAACCTGCTGTATAGCATACCTTAAGGTATCTACAGCAAAAAACGGTGCTTGAGGAATACCCGCCCCATCTTCAGCAGGATCATCCTCCTGGCTAGGCCTGTCAGGCCATCTGACCTGGTCCTTTAAAGACTGGCAAGCTCCAATTGCTGAGACAGCTGGCTGAATAGATGAACTGGCCAAAGAAAAGGAAGCCTTAAGCCCTCATACACACGGGTGTTTAACGCCACGTTTTTGGGCGTTTTTTGCAGCCCTCCATGTTATTCAATGGCCCTCTAAAAACGCCAGTGTTTTTGAGCAGTAGAGGGCGTCAGCGTTAGTGAGCTGTTTCTAGAACGCAGGGCCAGTGCATTCTGAGGCTGTAGCGTTTTGGCGTTTGACGCCAATCGGCAAAACGCCCACTAACACCTGCCAACGCCGTACCGGCGTTAACACCAACGTTTATAGGTTGAAAAATAGCAGAGGACTGATTTTTTTTTTTTTTTTAAAAAGCCTATTGATGCCAACACTCACTAACGCCGATGCAAAACACCGAAGGAAAAAAAAAATGCTGATTTTTCCAAAACGTCGGACCCAACGTTTTGCTTATTTCTCAGACGCCCGTGTGTCTTGTTTAAGGGAGACTGCCGCATCTATGGCTGGCATGCTCCACTTAAACTTTTCCTCTATGGAATATAAAAAGGGAAAACTTTTTGGAACGAAAATCCTGTGAGGATATTCCCAATCAGCATAGACCACCTGTTCCAAGAGCGGGTGCAAGAGGAAAGCATGTGTAACCTGAGGAGGCTTCAGGGACCCCAAAGAGGACAAGGGAGGCTCAGAAACCTCTGCAGGAGGCAACTTAAAAGCAGAATGAACCATCTCAGTAAGAGTCTGGCTCAAAAGCTTCTGCGACTGAGGCCGATACCAACTGAACATCTTCTGGTCCAGATTTCCGAGAAGCAGACTTCTGCTGGGCCTCCATCCAAGTCCTTAGCATCTAGCTCTTCCCCTTCCTCAACCCATTCCTGCTCCAAATTAGGAGGCTCAGGGGAGGGGATCTGTCACGCTTCTTGCCACCCTGCAGGATGGAGTGCAGGACAGTTCATCCCTGGTGATAAAGGGTGAAGCAGCAGTGTTGAATGTAGACCCAATACCAGACAGGCACAGTGGCTTAGATTGCCCAGAAGTCTCTGGTTTCTCAGGGGATACACTAGGGTTTTGACTAGGCTCCTCAGGAGCTACTGATGACTTAGGTGTGCCCTTCCCTTTTTGAAGACCTTGCAAGCCACAAAAAAAAAAATAAAAAAAATAAAAAAAAAGGGAGTACCTGTGCTTTGTATTTTACCCCAGAAGGAAGACCCTTTAATAGGGCTCACCAAGCCCCTATGCAACAATTCTGCTAAGCACCTTAGCCTGCCAACCAACACCTGGTGACTCACGTGACCCGGGTAAGGAAAAAGGAGTTGCTTTAAAGTGAATGGTACAGAGCCACAGCTGTCCCCTGGAAGTACTGCATATCAGCCATTTACTGTTTAAATAAGATTGCTGTGCACCGGGACACTCTGCACATGCGTGCGCACATGGTCACAGTGGACACACGTGGCTGTATATAGGCACAAAGCGAATACTCGTGCGCCATTTTAGAGCTACAGCGCACGCGTGGCTCGTTGTACACACAATGTACTGCATGGCAAGCTGCGTGCACCATGGCCATAAACTATCGTGTACTCTGGTGAACCAAGCTGCGCATTGTCGCACCTGTGTGCAGACTCCATAAGGTGAACAGCAAAAGACATCAGGGAAAAGGTACTCAAATTCAAACACCAGCAGCTAGCTCAAACTCCTTTGTGGACACCGCTACACAGGTGTCCAGCCTTAGCTGGATTGACAGATTGTTACACACATGGGGCACCCCACAATAAGCAAATAAGGGGGGGGGGGGGATTTCAATTACCTGTCCAGGCGCAGGGCAACCTTAGAAACTACAAGCCCAGTCTTCACCAATCATGGCGGGTTCCTGTCACTTAAGGACTGGGTACCCTTTTCACATTTTAGGATCCAATCCCTTGGACCTGTACAGCGCCCTGCAGTAATGCCTTAGCTCTGTGGTGTCCAGGATTCCACTACTCAGGGCCCAGCACCCGGGAGGTCACATTACAGGCAAAACCTCGCAGGATCCTTGCATCTTCTTTGCGAGGCTCAGGTACCATTTATTTAAGCATATCAGCTTGTTTCAAATGAATCCCTTGATTGATTTTAGAACCGTGCTGGGACTAAAGGCCTGGAGCTCAACCTTGCAGACTCATTAAAAAAAACTGAAGTACTTCCTGTATGGGAGGGGGATCACTTCCTGTCTAAAGACCTTTGGTCTACCAGTGTCCATTCACCTGGAGATTAAGTATAACCTAGTAAGTAATGAATAGCCGAACTGCCCCGTGAAATGAAAGAATGAATGAATCCCCAAGGACATTTCATTCCAACTGCTGCGTCCACCATTATCAGAATACACCGGTCAACAGCAGTTGCCTAGGACTCCTGCCGATCGACAAAAGTTTTCTAGCATTTCTGTTAAGCATGAATGACCACACGCTGATCAGAATTCAGACAGTCCCTGCCAAGTGAGCTAAATTTTTGAACAGTCTATGGCCAGCTTTAGAAACAAAGTATTAAGTATATTTTGTGTAAAAATACATGTAATGGACAGTCTTGTTTATATATGAGCTGTATTGAACACAGGAGAAGTGTGTCCCTGGAAGTCTGTAAGGCAACTATACACTATAGTGATGTTCAAGTCATGTTCAGCCTTGTTTATATAGTGCAAGGCTGAAGACTGCATAATGCACAAAGCACAAGAGTCAGAAGTGCATAATGCAGAGTTTGGGATATGTTAATACACAGGTCAGAGCAAAAGTAACCTCCCTCCCAAAGCCACCCAAAAAAGTAAAATTGCCCCTACCCACAGTACAGATCTTACCCAGTATAGCTCTCCCCCTTCATGATCTACTTACTGGACCTGCCATAACTTGGCTGGGTCGTGTGACCTGAGGAAGAGGCAGTGCCTGTCAGCTCTAGCAGTTGTCAAGTCATAATTTTGCCGGGACATTCACAGATTTCAGCCCTGTCCCAGGCTGAGGCAATCCCAGCAAGAAACCCAAAAAAAGGTTTTGTCCCGAGCAGGGACTGACTTGGCTGGAGTGTGCTCCCCCTTAAAAAAAAATTGCACTGCTCTGCCGACACCCACATAGTAATCTGGGTGGGCTGGGAGTCGCACAATACTTGCAGAGCTGCCTGCAGCAGAGCGCCAAGTGTGTTCTTGCACAAGTATAGAACCAACCTATTCCCCGTCAGGCCATGGAGCCACAGAGTGATCTCCCCAACCAGAGCTTCCTAGTTCTGGCCCAGCATGTTATCATTCAGAGGCCGAGAAGAGTGCTGCAGACACTGACATTTGAGAGGAATTTGAGAGCAACAACTGTCCTGGCTGGCAGATGATGGTGTTTCCATTGTTGTGTCAGTGTAAACTGGCTGAAAATGTAGTAATCTCCCTTTTTTGCTTTGCAAATAATTTCAACTGTACCTTGTGGAAAACTTTAAAAAAACCTGTCTTTAGTATTCTGATTTGAAGTTCAAGTGCAAGAACATTATAACTTACTAGCCAGTAAATAAAATCTCCTAAACTTGCACTGTTTAGGAGATATTTACATGGGAAGTAGCTGGCAACATCACAAGCTCATGCGCATTGCACTCTTAATGGACTGCATGCTGTCCATTGAGAGAGCTGTGCCACAGCTGTGATTCTTGTGCGCATGCATGGGAGTGGCGTATCATCCATGTGTGTAGGATGTGTGGTGCACATAGGCCACCCCAAGGCCAGGGGGGGCCACTGTCACACTACCCACATGGAGTAACAGTAATGCAATGAAATCACATTTTTGATGGGTCGTTGAAATATGTACATGTCCAGCAGCCTTGGGGACTATTGCACATAGGCAGCAATTGCATTTGCCAATGCCTGATCTATAGATCCAGCCCTGCCACCCACAGCCCTTGAAGGTCCTGGATGCTGGTGGAGTGGTCTGCGCTAGGATGTATTTTCTGACCCTTGGGTCAAAAGTTGCCAGTCAGCCCATGGGGTGGGTGATTAAGGGAAAGGGAGGGATACAACAGCCATCTACTGGCTGGGCTGCACCACATCCTAGCCAATGGGTGCCCCATCCATTATTGGCCATCCAGATGGAGCTGCTGTGGAGCCACACTACTAAATGAGGTGAGAAACAGAAGTGTATTCATAAATTCATGTAGAACAAAGTACACAGAACCTGTATGTAGCTCTTTTTATGCAGAAATACGTACCTTTCTGTTGATAAAGCTATGTCAGTGATTTCGGGACATTGTGAGTGTGCACTTGGTAGTGTAGAATATAAGTGGTCAAAGTTTTCCTAGAAAGAATAGCATAAAATTACAGTTTTATAGATCTACATGCCATTTACAATAGAAATCTCTTAATCTAGTTTAAAAAGCAGTTTTACATTTCTGCTATAAAAAAACCTTCTCCACAACTAGTCAGTAGAAAACCCTTTATAAAATCCTCAGTGCATTTCATTTGAGTCAGACTGCTTGCAGTACGGTGAACAGGTCAGGTCCTTAAAGTTGTGCTTGTTACCTGAAGCTAGTCTGAAACCATCTAAGCAACCAGATCACTTACTACATTCCAAGTGTATTGTGGTCAAAATGGAGATTTATTCAGTTTTTCTTTAAAGTAGCCTTTCGTTGCGCTGTTACCACCTGTCTTTAAAAATGATAATTTAAAGTGGTTGTAAAGGCAGAATATTTTTTTTATCTTAATGCATTCTATGCCTAAAGATAAAAAGCCTTCTGTGTGCAACAGCCCCCCTCATACTTACCCAAGACCTCTCTATCCAGCAATGTTGGATTCTCTCAGCTGCCCGGAACGCCCTTCCTCATTGGCTGAAACAGCAGAATGGTAAAATTGGCTCCCACTTCTATGAGAGTTAGGCAGCCAATGAGGAGAAAGGGGCGGGGCCAGGCCGCAGCTCCATGTCTGAATGGACACACAGAGCTGCAGCTCGGCTGCCCCATAGCAAGCTGCTTGCTGTGGGGGCACGCGTCAGGAGGGAGGGGCCAGGAGCAAAGAAGAGGGACCAGAGAAGAGAAGAATCCAGGCTGCCCTGTGCAAATCCACTGCACAGAGCATGCAACAGGTTTATTTTTCCCTGCATAAGACTTTACAATCACTAATGCTGAAGGTTTTTTTTTTCCTTTAATACATTCTCTGTGCAGCCACCACCCCCCCCCCCCCTTATATAATCCCCAAGCCTGATCTTGAAGCAGCGATGTGCCTGAGAGCAGTGGCTCTGCTCTCCTCCCTCAGGCACAGACAAAGCGGGAGCCATTGGCTGCCAATCACAGCCAGTGAAGAGGGGGCATGGGCTGAGCCATGCTTCATTATATCTATGGACAGGGTCTCTTCTTGGGTCTCCCGCCAGCACTCCTAGCAACTCACCCCCTCATGCACACGGCACATACTACAGCCTTTGCTAGTGCGAGGCCAGGTTTACCTGCAAGGGGATGCACAGGTGTTCCGTGTATCCCCATGCATGTCTCTTCTCTGAACTCGGACTACATTTCAGGGCTGTGCACCCACACAGATGTCATTGGAAGCAGCAACGGTTTCTGTACAGCCACTGCAACCCAATTGACATGAATGGGACTGCCAGCAAGGGGATGCACAGAACACCTGTGTATCAGTGTAGACATGGCCCTCACACGGGTGTACACTATAGTACGCCCCACAAACAAGGCCTTAGTAGGAATCGACTAGGAATCTTGTAGGTTTTGTTGTGTTTATGTGTGCCAATTATGATTTTGGTGCATTTTTAGCTAAAGAAGGTTTTGATAAACACTTGTACAACTATTGCGGGCCAAAAAAAACAAAAAAAAAAACGCAACTTATTGTAGGGGATTAGTCTGTCGGGGAAAAAAAGTCAGCTGGGAAAGGGTTATACTGGCCACATACTTATACTGGCTACTACTCTCATTGGGGCACCCAAAAAGGTGTCCACTAGGGCAGTATGTGGCATCACCTCATGGCCTGTAATCAAAGACTCCCCAGGCTGCTGTGTCCACCACAGTGGAGGAGTGTGTGGCAGGAGTGGTGGAGGCAGCCACACCCCTGGCACCACCCACCAACTCCTGCTGTCTCAGGAGATATTGTAGATGCCCACAGGCAACCTAACTAGTTTAGATGACTGGGGAGCAGGGCTGGCCCAAGACATTGTGCTGCCTGGGTCCAAGAATGAAATGCTGCCCCGGACCACACACCAAACACACCATCATGCCCACCAAAAGGCCCCCCACATCCATTTTTAGATCATGATAATTAAAACTAAAATTAAATTTATCAGGAAGACAGATTTACATGCAACAGCACCTTGTCTATATGCAAAATTATATGACATACCATTATGTTCAATTCCAAGGGACAGGCTAGGGTAGTATAGGGGCAGGCAGAACAGCCCAGGGGAAGTTGTCATGACACAAAACTGCTGTAAAAAAAATTGTGGTAGTCAATTTGCTGGGTAAATAGAAGAGAAGGAGAGGTGGCTGTGGTTTAATTTGCTGCCCCTCTTAAAGTGCTGCCTGGGTCCAATGGACCCACTGGGACCCATGGTAGGGCCAGCCCTGCTGGGAAGTGTTGACAGCCCCCCCCCCCACTGTGCTCCCTGCTCAGCCGATCATCACTGAGCTTACAAAGCAGCACAGACTGGGAAAGTGCAGCTATTCAAATTGTTTCAATGGCCAGGCAGTGTCCAGGGTGGAGGAGGGCAACCGTTAGCTTTGGGGGGCAGGGTCACAGCCCACCCCAGCACCCTCAGATCTGACCTTGGAGTCCAAACTCCATCCTATCTCTAGACAGGTCAGCAGCAACATGCCTAAGCTCCAGGCCTAAAACACATTCAGGCCCCTTTTAGGAAGGCAGGCTTAGAGACAGCATCAGCAAATGCATCCTCCCTAGGCCAGAGCCTGGGAGGGCAAAGAGCTTACATCAGCCAGCCATAAATATTTCTACCCATTCCCACAATGCACCACTGGCACTGCAAACCCCAAGTGGTTGGCTGGGAAGAGATATGAATATTCATATTCCAGACTTCGTGATCTCACACTAATACCAGATGCGACAGTACCACCTACTAACAGAAGGGCAAACGGACAGCCAGGCTAGACAAGGCACAGGACTATGGGTTTGGTATTGGCTGATGGCAGCCATGCAGAAATAAAATTTAAGGACATTCCTGCTTAAGGCAGGGTGGCTACACTTCAGAGGTTTTGGAAAACAAAGTCCAGCAGAAACCACTTTATAGTCTAGCATGCCAACATTGGAGAGAGTAATTGCTGGAGAAACCAGGAGGGCATAGTTAACCGAAAAGTGTTAGGAGTGTAATTTTCATGGGGTTAAATTTAATTTTCAGTTGCATACATCAGTACAGGGTGTGTTCATTTGCCATTAACCCCATAACAGTATGTTTGAGGACCTCACCAATTCCTTTTCACTTTCAAGTTCTTAGATATGCTCCAAGGATTTTAATTCTATTGCAATATTACATTTGTTTGATGATTGATGCCTTTAAAAGTGATAACTATGGCAATGTACACAGATCTAGATGGAAAGGATCTAGATGGAAAATTTGCCAATGGTGTCAAGGCAAAAGCAGCAGTAAACTCCTCCTGAAAATGCTAATTTCCTGGCTATAAATTCTGATCCAGTGGCTTCAGAACTTGAGCAACTTACCTAGAACATACAATCGTATAAAGCATAGACTTCTGCTTGCTGCATGTTCTGGGTGACCATGTACTGACGCCAAAGACAACCAGGCAAACAGGCTTTTCAATGGAGCATCATAATAACGCTACAGATTTGTTAGTAAAAGGTTTCCTTTAAAGCAAATCTAAAGATAGCAATTTTAAAATCCACAACTTACCCAATAATAGCTTTCACTTGGTGTAATAAAAGAGGGAGAGTTCATACAACCAAAGAGCTCAACTGCAGTGTTCAACAAAACACACTAAGTCAAAAGGAAACAAAAAAGATATTTTTTATTTTCACACACACAATATGTCACATACACAGTATACAGTATAAAGAGCCAAGAAAGGGTAGGGATTTGCTGCCCTTTGTCCATTTGTAAGTGGCTGTGCTTATTGACAATTTGGTTATAGATCAGTACTTCCTGCCCCTGCTAGCTGGGTCAGAAACCCAGATTGGGAAACTGATGTTTTATAAAAAAGGGAGTTTCCGAGAATTGGGGACAAAACTGAGAAACATAACCTTATATACACCAAGGGACTGCTGCTTGCTGCTGTACTTCACCCAAACCAGAACCGGAGACTATTAGGCATGTATTCCTATAGTCTAATAGTTTAACTGCAGCTGTTATTCCTGTGTGTACAGTATCTGAATTTTGGTGACAGATGTATCTGTCCTATTTTCTCACATGCGGTGACAGCTAGCTAGGTCTGCTACTGTATTGTGTATGGGTCACCTTTAAGTATATTAGCATGTGAACCTGCTTATTGCAAGACAGTATTTGCAGCTCCTGTTATTTTATTATTAACCTTGTCCCTTCTGGTCTGGGATTCTATAGCTAGTTTTAACTCTGAGCTCAATAACTAGCATAGCCTAGAGCCAGATTAGCCATCTGACGGCCACTTGATAGAGGCCCAATTGCATGGCAGATTAGAATCTACTAGTGACTAAAGCCTCGTACACACGGGACGAAGATCGTACGATCATCTCAAATTGTATTTTGGCTTTTGTATCTAGCATACTGACTGCACTACATGATCGTACGACCAAAGAAAGAATGTTCAGGTGCATGTAATTAGCATACGGCCGTTCCTGACTTCTGAGCATGCGTGTTTTGCACAATACAACTTGTTGTACCAACTTCTCTGTACACACAATACAACGGTCGTATGACCGCTTGTTGGTACGACCAAGTTTTCTAGTTGGCTCATACAACTCCCGTTGTACGGCAGTCGTATGTTGGCTGTTCTAATCGCGCGTACGAACGATTGATTTCGCATACAATGGTCGTTCGTACAACCTGTTGTATATGATCGTCGTCATGTGTGTACGAGGCTTTAGACGCAGAGTAGATGGGTGGATTCTTGAGTTCCAGAGCCACACCAGTTTCTGCTGGCAAGAACCTGCGTTCCAGGCTGGTTGATCTCTCCATGTGGATCGCGTCTTTGGTATCAAGACGTACCCTGCATCATGATCATCCTCAGGGGTCCTGCAACTAAACTTTGCTGCAACACTTACCTGGGATAGAACCATATATACCCAGGTATAGTGTATGTGCACAGTTCCACCAGGACTTCTGTCAGGCCCTTTGTTGACAACGCCTGTTTGTACAGTACATTGAATGTACATTACTACTACTACCACCACCACCACCACCACCACCACCACTACTACTACTCATATAAAGAAAATTATTATTTCTATATTGCTATGAATATATATGCTTATTGTAAAAGTATTATGCAGGGCCATCTTTAATATAGATTGGACACTGGGCAAACATTTTCTTGCCCCCGATGCAATTTCACCCTCCAGCTGCTCTGAGTCATACAATAGGAGCTAGACTCAAAATCAGTTTACTGCAGATCAGGCAGCAATTGCAATTGATTGCCAGAGGTTACAGCAAATCATTACCACTCACTGATTGGTTGCTAAAGGTTACGGTGAATCACTACCACTTACTTATTGGTTGCTAGAGGTTAATGTAGCAATCTATGGAGGGGCCCCTGGACTGGAGGTAGCAGTCTCTGTATGGAGGCCCTTCATAAAAGGACTGCTACCTCCAGTCCAGGGCCCCCTCCCATTGTAGAGGGACCTTAATATGGAGAACCCCTGGGATAGTAAATCAGTGCAATGACAGTGTAGGAACACTGCTTCCTGCAGCAGTTTATGGGTTAAGGTGTGTGCCCTTTATGTAGTCTCATCTGAGCTGACTCTCCCCCTCCTCCACAGCAGGCAGATGCCAGTCAGTCCTGTCAGGGCACCTGCTTTGCAGTGAAGGGAACAGACACTGTCACAGTGGGGCTCGGGGGGGGGGGGGGGCAGCAGCACCCCCAGTGGAAGCAAAGCTGTACAGGGAGAGGCAGAGGACAGATTACGCCACCATGACAGGGCTGCATCCAGGTATCCTGAGAGGAGCAGTATCAGGAAATGCAGCCAACTGCTCCATCCACGACTGCCCAATGCCCCCAGTGCCTTTTGGTGAAAAAAAAAAAAAAAAAACCCACACACCACACCTTTTTTTACAGACCATTGTAAAAATTACTGATTTTTACAACCTGTACTTAAATTTACTGGTGGCAACCCTGGGCAGCGCAGGCTCAAGGGGCAGCTGTCCCACGTTACACGTTAAAGATGGCCCTGGTTATATGCTGATTGCAGACGTGCCTCTGCTCCCAATTACTTTGATTACTGGATAAACTTCCCAGGAAGAGAAGGCTCTGGCAATGTTATTAACAAAAGTCATGCTACCACTTGGCAAAGGTTCTAGCTCTTTTAGGCACCTACAGAGTTAGTACAATATCCTGTTTAGGGAGGACCATTTGTAATACAATGTACAGAACACCATGACACACACACACACACACCTTTGATTAGAGCAGTGGTTCTCCCAGGCTTCCAGCCAGCTACAGATTCTGTAAGCTTCTACAGCACCTCCCTATAGGGTTGCCACATCATCCCTTTAATCCAGGACACATGAATTACACAGGTTATGAGGCTAATTTATTGCAGATAAGGCACCAAGTGAGTTTATATACCACCTTAATCAGCCACAGAACCTGTGCGAGTAATAGGTGTCCTGGATTAAAGGGATGATGTGGCAACACTACCTCCCTACTCCCATAGGGGACTGCAGTACCCACCAGCCTCCATAGTGCACTCCAGTCTCCCATGCAAAGCCCCCAGCCCACTCCAGAGGCTCTTCCTGCACAGTTGCCCCTCACTCCCTCCAGAAACCTTATCCCCTACAGGGCCACCAAGTCTACTACAGATTCCCTTAACCCCATGCTTTGGGCAAGTAGAATTTTTTTTTTTTTTTTTTTTTAAATGGGACATGGGATTCTTTGGGAGATTTTGCTGGGTCTTGGTCTCAAACGATTGAGAATCACTAGAGTAGAGAACACCTTTAAGATGCTAAAAGAAAGCAAGAGGTTTAAGGTTTAAAATGCTACCTTTAAGAGCTTGTTTGAGGACAAACGCTTGCCAAGTGCGTTTATCATTTTTCTTAAACAGGCCATGATTTCCTAGGGGTAAAAATGCTGCATCAGTATCAGAATTCTATAAACATTTAGAAAAAAAACATGCAAAATGCAGTTTAAAGAAAACCTGTAATGAGAAATGGAAGCTTCATCTACTGGCTACATTCTTTCAAATATACAGATTTGCTCTGGAGCAGTAACTCAAAGTATTGCAGCCATTGGATCAGCAGGACACCAACTAGGACTTGTAGAACAGGTCACCAGAAGCAACATACTTCATATAGGGCTAAGCTACATCTGCAATTTTAATACCATTTAACCGCTCACTAGCAGTTCTCATTGAGCTGGAACTTCACAGGTGTTTTTTGGGAACATGCTCATGCAACATAAATTACTAGTAGTTAAATCAGTAGGTGTAGCCATTGATGGCTAAAACAAAATGAGCAAATGGTTTCCTAATCCTAAACAGTAAGGTACTCAAACAAAATAATCTCAAATCACCAGATGCTCCAATTAAGTGCAAACTGATTACAAGATCCTACTAACTCAATAGAGAGAAATTCATTCACACTATGGTAACAAGATATTATTACTTTGTTTTCTCACCACCACTTTGAATAGTTTGAGTCTGTAACTGCCAAGCAGCCCCTTCTGCCTGTCTCTTATATATGTGGAAAGATGATGATTCACAGAAGTGCATACAGGTGCACATGTTCTCTTGATGAACACAGGAGGGAGAATTGGGTCATTAACTATCATAGGCAACCTGATGACTAATAATAAAGCAAAAGATTGGGCAAAATTGTCTGCTGTTTTTGCAACTTGGTGCAGTGATATGATCAAGAGAATCTTAAAATTGCATACATATGAATATACAAAAAAAACAGCGCAAAGGAAAAAATATATAAAAAATTTAAAAAAAGAAAGAAGGAAATGGAGCTGCTCGTGTATCAGTTAAAGATAACCTAGAATAGTAAAAAGCAAAAACCACGCTCCCACTAGGGTTGCCACATCATCCCTTTAATACAGGACACATATTAATTACTCAGGTTCTGTGGCTGATTAAGGTGGTAATTAAACTCACTTGGTGCCTCATCTGCATTAAATTAGCCTCAGAACCTGTGTAATTCATATGTGTCCTGGATTAAAGGGATGATGTGGCAACCCTAGCTCCCACTAATAGACAAATGCCTTCCCAGTTACCTGCCAAAGGCATCCACTAATCATTATTTGAAAAAATGTAAAGCATAATATAATATATGTGGTAAATCACTAGAAATATGATACCCCAATAAAGTGCAAGTGCTGCATATGAATCATGGTACAGTCTCTGTGATTGTAGGAACAACCCACACATCACACAAATCGCATTGTGATTCTCCTTACTATTGATGCAATATACAATACAAACTGTGTACAACAAAGTGCAAAAAAAGTGCAAACAAGTCTCTGAAGCAATCTGTGCACATTTTGCAAAAGGGGTTATGTGCAAAAAACAATGTGCAAAAACTTAGGTATAGAGTATAAATGGTGCAAAAAAAGTCCAAATAATCCAAAACCATCCAATCTTCAGCCAATATGATTGAAAATGGAACTTCAAGTAAGCATTCAGCTAGAGATGAGTACATCAAATAGTGGACCAATACCAGACCGCTACATATGCTCAGTCCATAATAACTAGATATTTTTTCTTTCAACTCAAGACAAAGTAATACTGGTTAACTTTTTTTCAGCTGTAATTCTACTTGTAACCACAAGAGGGTGAGATGTATCACTACAATGTGCTGTCCTACTAGAGCTCCTTTACACTTGTCTGATTTGACAGGTGTGATTTGTATTGAAATCAATAGGAAATGTCAAAAACAGTGTGAATAGTCCCCTACAGTGAGGGTTGGATCATTTTCTTACCTAAATCAACCTGAATTAGAAAATAGTTTTGAGCCTTTATTCACACTAATGTGATGCGGGAAACTCACAGGATTCGCTGTGTTTCTCCGCATCCTACTCCAAAGCAATCGCACGATGTCCATGTAGGGTTGCCACCTCATCCCTTTAAACCCGAACACATATAAATTACACAGGTTCTGTGGCTGATTAGGGTGGGAATTAAACTCACTAGGTGTCTTATCTGCATTAAATTAGCCTCAGAACCTGTGTAATTCATATGTGTTTGGGTTTAAAGGGATGAGGTAGCAACCCTATGTCCATGCAATCTGCTGCGGGTGTCAATGTTAGATTAACGACACCCTGAAACAGATTGCAACATGCAGTGCAATTGCCGGTGTTCACACCTATGCAATGCGATTCAGGTGCAGGTAGGGTTGCCACATCATCCCTTTAATCCAGGACACATACTAATTACACAGGTTCTGTGGCTGATTAAGGTGGTAATTAAACTCACTTGGTGCCTCATCTGCATTAAATCAGCCTCAGAACCTGTGTAATTCATATGTATTCTGGATTAAAGGGATGATGTGGCAACCCTAGGTGCAGGGGGAAAAAAGGGTCCTGCTCCATTTCAGTGCAGATGCAATGCGATTTGAGCCATACAAAATGTATGGCTCCAAAAGCACAGCACAGACATCGCATGTGATGTGTACAGGAATGCAATGCGATTCCTGTGCACATCACATGCAGTGTTTTCCACACACCAGTGTGAACCCAAGCTGAAACAGCTTGCCAGATAAGAAGACTTGTTTTGATAAAAGCATTCACAACTGATGTTTTCTTTAAGATGATCCTGCCATTATCATTTCAGATAGGGGAATCATTTTTATAACACTTCATGGTAGCTATCAGTACTGTAAGATTTTGATGTAGACAACACAGCATGGGATACTTCTGGTACTGATAACATAAGTGTTTTAGGGGTTAAGTTAGTGTTAG
This sequence comes from Glandirana rugosa, assembly GCA_018402905.1. Classification (NCBI taxonomy): domain Eukaryota; kingdom Metazoa; phylum Chordata; class Amphibia; order Anura; family Ranidae; genus Glandirana; species Glandirana rugosa. The sequence continues at coordinate 1,089,664 of BLSH010218016.1, forward strand.
ATTAAAGTGACTCAAAACTCTGGTTAAAAAATATTCCATTCTAGTATGCGTTCCTTGCTCAAAAAGTACTTTCTATCATTCTCAGCCTCCCCCGAATTCCTTTTTTTTTTCCTGCTGTGACCTGACTTCCTATTAGAGGGTGGCTATGTTGGTTCTCCATGGTCCCTTTGTATGTAGGAACATAGCTACCCTCTCATTCTCATTCCCTGGATGAAATAGGGATTACGGACTATGGGGTTTGTAGTCTGCATAGAGCAATGCACATGAACATTCATTTCTTATCCCAAACAGAGGTGAGGGGGGAAAGGAAAGGTTTAGGAGCTCAAGGAGGACATTGCACAGTAAAAAACGAATTCATGAAAAATAGATGACAAGGTCAGTGTAAGCAGTGGATGTATATAGATTTTTTTTTCTTTTAAATGAAGGATGTCATTTAATGTCACTTTAAGGTTAAGTAGGGACTGTCATTACTGGACTTCTTAAAGTATCAATTGCCTAGCTATTATTCTTGCCTACTGGCTTTAATGTTGTCAGTTGTTGGCCTGGATCAAGCATGCAGATCAACAGTGTCAGAATTCCTTATTGGCATATCTGTTTGTTAAAGGAGTTGGTTCAATTTAAAAAAAATAAACATTTCCTGACAGACTCCTATGGCAGCATACGTGTGGGTAAGGCTCCGCCTCCACTACTACCCTATAGGACCCTTCTCCCATAAATCTTTGCACCAGACCAGCTGACGTGTTCTTTTTTTGTCCTCCTCCATATGGACTATGTATCGGTTCAACTACCTGAAGATTCCCACCGTGAGGCAGTCGCCCGTGACCAGTTGTGTTCGTCCCCCCCGATACGCCCCAGCTGAGAGCGGGGTATGGGGTATATGCAGAGTAAGCGCTGAAGTCTGGGTTGATATTGTGTGCGCTGGCCGGATGCCCAGCTGAGAGCGGGTGGCCCTAATCTGCTGGAGGCTGGACGGTGAAAATATCCTGGTCGGCACTGGTACGGTGGAGGGGTGAGTCAAAGCTTCCTATGGATTATGGCAGCAAGTTTTTGTGGTTACCTGTCTTTTTTTATGTCTGTGCCTTTCCTGCTGACAGTAATGGCAGCGGAGGGGGTGCTCCGGCCGCCGACTTCCTACTCCTGGGTCCCGCGGCCGGTCTGCGCATGCGCGACCGCGGGACGAGATCGAGGCTTGGCTCGCGCGTGCTCGGCGCTGGCCGGCGCCAGTTGATGACGTCACTGCTGGCTTTTTAAGGCCTGGGGAGCAGCATCAGCCTCAGGAATGTCGGCAGGAACGTTTGCACCTTCCCCAGGCTGTACTGGAGATCTCCCCAGGTATGTTATGTGACAGGGGGAGGGGGAGTGGATTATGTCAGCATGGTTCTCACTCTGCCTCTCCTCCTAGGTCAGCGATCATGGACTCTCCTCTGCCCCCTGGTGGTCAGCCCTTGCCCAACAGGTACCTATGGTCCTGCATGATGGGGGCTGGGGGGGGGGGGTTGGGTCATGGATGGAGGTTTCTGGTGTGCAGGCGTTTTTTAATGGCACATCCTTGCTGTCTCTCTTCTTATAGCCCTTCTAGGTCTGGTTCGCACCGGAGTTCGCACAGGAAAAGTGGTTTGTCCAAGTCTCACCAGCACTCTTCATCTAGATCTGGGCATCATGAGTCTCACTCAGTTGCAGGTCACCACGACAGAAACAGCTCACGCCCGCACCCCTCCCGTTCAGGAGAAAGGGGCGGCAGGACATGCTGGGGTTGCAAAGCATCAGTATCAGCTGATAAATCCCTCTGTGAGCAAACCCTGTCCAGCATTTGGAAGAAATGATTAAGCGGGTGGTCAGAGACTCTCTTCAAGAAAGAGATACCCGTCAGCCTCAAGCCCCTCTCCCGGCTCCCCCGAGATCATCATCAGCAGCAGAGGATCAGTTTGAAGATCCGTGGGATCATTCTCAACCCAGCCGGCATTCTCCAGCCCCATCAGATGGGGATGCGGATGTGGAACCCCTTGAGGTGGGGTTCAGTTATGCTCTGGTCCCATCCTTGGTTGTCGCGGTGAAGGAGGCCTTAGACCTAGAGGATCCAGTGGTTTCGCCTCCAAAGCAAAAAAGACTGTTCAAACAGCTCAGCAGGGAGCGCACCAATTTTCCCTTCCTAGCAGAATTAGGAGGGATTATCTCAGATGAATAGAGCAAGGTGGAGAGGAGGGGCTCATTGGCATCTAAAATGCAGAGGATGTACCCCTTTAAGGAGGAAGAGGTGAAACACCTAGAGACAGCTCCTAGGGTGGATGCAGCCTTAATGAGGCTAGTGAAGTATGTGACACTTCCGTTAGAGGATACAGTCTCTTTTAAAGATCCTCTGGAAAGGCGGATTGATGCGGATCTTAAACGCATCTATATGACCGCAGGCATGGCATGCAAACCGGCCCTGGCCTTGGCAGCAGTTTCTAAGGCCATGGAAACTTGGTCTGACAAGGTGGAGGTGTCTTTGGCAGAGTTTTCCAGTGAAGATGCACGGAAGTCTCCCATTCAAGAGCTCAGGATGGCTTCAGCTTTTCTGGGGGAGGCATCCCTGGACATCATCCGCCTGGTGGCTCGGGTTATGATGACTTCAGTCACGGCCAAGCGGGCTCTGTGGCTTCGCCCATGGCGAGCGGATCCGGCTTCCAAACAGGCTTGGTGCCGGATTCCCTTTGAGGGCGAGTCCCTCTTTGGTAATAAATTAAATGATGCCATAACCCGGGCCACGGGAGGGAAGTCGGGTTTCTTCCTCAGGATTGGCGCCAGCAAGGGCAGAGGCACTCCGCACCAAAGAAGTAGAGTTTTGATCGGGCCAGAGAAGCACGTAGTTATAAACCCGGGCGAGAGTTCGGTAGGTCCTGGAGGACCAAGCGCTCAGTGTCGCAGAAGACCGCAAAGGGAGGCTCGGCAGGGGGCCAGGGCCCGGCCAAATCCTTTTGATATTGGGCCCGCCCAGACATGCCCGGTGGGGGCTCGTTTACGCCATTTTTGGCGTGTCTGGGCGGCCTTGATCAGGGATTTCTGGACACTCAAGACAGTGTCTGCAGGCCATACGTGGGTTTTCACCAAAGTTCCCAGACGCAGATTTGTTCCCACGGCCATTCCTCTTTCAAGAGAAAAAAGAGAGATCCTGTTAAGCTATGTAAGTTCCCTCCTGGAGCAGGAGGCAGTCTGGCCCGTACCAGTCTCAGAAAAAGGCCAAGGGATCTACTCTCCTTTGTTTCTCGTCCAGAAGAAGAACGGCTCGTGGAGGCCGGTAATCGACTTGACCCACCTCAACCGCTTCATAACGAAAGAAAAATTCAAAATGGAGTCCCTGCATACCATACAGCAGTCTGTCCAGCCGGGAGATTGGATGGTGTCAATCGACCTCAAAGATGCCTACTTCCATGTCCCAATAGCTATGGAGTTCCAGTGTTATCTCCGTTTTGCAATAGGCCAATTACATTGTCAATTCACTTGCCTCCCATTTGGCCTGACAACATCTCCTCGGGTTTTTTCCAAGGTTCTGCTATCGGTAGTAGCCTTGCTGAGGATCAAGGGAGTCCGTCTGTTCCACTATCTGGACGACCTCCTCCTGCTGTCCCAGGACAAGCTCCAGCCGTTGGAACATCGGGATCTAGTCATCTCCACCCTACTGGAGTTTGGTTGGCTCCTGAATCGGGACAAGAGTCATCTGTTCCCTTCACAGTCCCTAGTTTTTCTGGGTGCTCTCTTTGACACAGAGGCAGGCACAATCGCATTGCCCGAAGAGAAGATCACTATAATTCGGGACCGGATAGACCAAGTTCTTTCCTCTCCGTGGCTCTCAGCTCTCCAGTGCATGAAAATGATTGGCACGATGACAGCCTCCATTCCCATGGTAAAGTGGGCCCAGTGGAGAATGAGGCCTTTTCAGAGAGGTTTCCTCAAACAGTGGAGATCACACAGCGAGACACAACGCATCCGGATAACCTCCCCCATGAGGCGATCCCTCCTCTGGTGGCTCCATCGCAATAATCTCTCCAGATGCCACTCTCTGTTCCCAACCACCTGGCTAGTGGTGACCTCAGATGCCAACAACCGGGGCTGGGGTGCCCATTGTTTGTCGGAGATGGCACAAGGCAAATGGGACTTCCCTGCCCAGGGGTTAGTCTCCAACATTCTGGAGTTGCGGGCAGCATTCAAG
>BLSH010218016.1:1097683-1114067 GCA_018402905.1 Glandirana rugosa
TTACGCTACCGGTACCCAAGATGAAAGACGAGTGATTGCGGCTGCGGTGGATGTCGAGTCTTTGCGGCTGCAAAAATACCCCGGTAACTGATTGTACCTCTCGACGTTTTTTGCGGTCTTTTGCGGCCGCAGTTTTTTGCAGACTGTCACATGACATTAAAAAAAAGTATCGGTAATCGGTATCGGCGAGTACTTAAAAAAAAGTATCGGTACTCGTACTCGGTCTTAAAAAAGTGGTATCGGGACAACCCTACTAAGAACTAAATGCAATCCTGTGACCCACAGGAGAAGTAGGGCCAAAAGAGCTTTGGCCCTACTTCTCCTTTAAGGCCTCATACACACGGACGTTTTTTGACGCCGGCGTTTTCTGGCGTTTTTTGCAGCTCTCCATGTTAGTCAATGGCCCCATAAAAACGTCGGCGTTTCTGAGCTGTAGGTGGCGTCGGCGTTAGTGAGCAGAAAGTAGAACCCATGGCCATCGCATTCTGAGGCTGTAACATTTTGACGTTTTTTGACGCCTACGCCACAATATGCCAAGAAACGCCAACATATGCCACCATATGCCACCTATTATCATACCGGCGTTTTCCGGCGTTTTTTGACGCCAACGTTTTTAGGTTGAAAAATAGCAGAGGGATGATTTTTTTTAAAGAACGCCTATTGACGCCGACGCTCACTAACGCTCAAAAACGCCAATGCATAACGCCGAAAAACGTCGACTTTTTTTCCTTGACGTCGGACCCGACATTTTGTTTATTTTTTTAGATACGCCCGTGTGTATGAGGCCTAAAAGTACAGAATATACTACAAATCCCATATGCTTTTTTTAAAAGTATTGAAGCCATCCAATTACAATATAAGCCAAGCAACTAGCAGTTCTAAGAAAGGTCTGCAGTAGAACCACCATGTTCCTCTCTAGACAATTATCCTTTAACCACTTAAGCCCTGGAAGGATTTCCCACTTTAGAACCAGAGCACTTTTTGCGATTCGGCACTGCGTCACTTTAACTGACAATTGCGCGGTCGTGCGACGTTGTACCCAAACAAAATTTGCGTCCTTTTTTTCCCACAAATAGAGATTTCTTTTGGTGGTATTTGACCGTCATTTCTGATCGCCGCTATAAACAAAAGAAGAGCGACAATTTTGTAAAAAAAAAACTAATTTCCTACTTTTTGCTAAAATACAAATCCAAGAAAAAGATATAAAAAAACATTTTTTTCCATCAGTTTTGGGTGTTTTATATTCTTCCTCATATTTTTGGTAAACAAAAATCACAATCGGTGTTTATTGATTGGTTTGCGCAAAAATTCATTTCTGGGGTTTTTTATTTTTTTTTATTTTTTACTAGTAATGGCGGCGATCTGCGATTTTTAGCAGTCCTGCGATATTGCAGCGGACATGTCGGACCATTTTGACACTTTTTTGGGACCATTGGCAGTTATACAGCGATCAGTGCTAAAAATGCACTGATTACTGTGTAAATTCCATTGGCAGTGAAGGGGTTAACCTGCAGGGGGCACTCTAAGGGTTAACTGCGTTCCCTGGGCGTGTTCTAACTGTGTGTGGGCTGGCCTGGCTAGGTGAAGGGACTGATCACGGCTTCCATATACAGGAAGCCTGTGATCACAGCCCTTCCCCCTCTAACAGAACGGAGATCCGTGTTTACTTACACGGACCTCCGTTCTTTCACTGCGGGGGGGGGGCATTGCGGGTAGCCGGCGGTGATCGAGTCTGCCGTACCCGCTCCCTGGCCCACCCAGGACACAGTGAGCGCATGAGCACGCCTCCGTGCTCCGTGAGAGATATCGCAGCCGCCATCATATGACGGCGGTTTGCGATATTGAGCCACTCTGTCGCCGTCAGACTGTCAAGGTACAATAAAATGAATCACTACATTTAGTATTCAACAGGTATTTAAAGAAATGTTACAGAGGAATTGGCATTTCTTGGTAGATGATCCAATAGTCTCAAAATATATCAGAGACCGTCCTGAGGTAGTTTTCAGGAGATCCACCTCCTTGAGGGACAAGTTGGTGCATAGTCATCTAACACCTCCTGTCCCCCTGGAGGGAGCGATGAGTGGACAAGGTACATACAGGTGCGGTACATGCGCACAATGTCCATGGATTAATGAGGGTAACACCCACCAAACCCCTAGAGGGGGTGTTATCGAATCTAGGACATGTTCAGATTGCCAGACAGAGGGGGTAGTCTACATGGCTAACTGCAGATGCGGTGCCTTTTATATAGGCAAAAGAATCCAGGACCACTTATATTATGTGGATGCTGGACTGTTATATACCCCTATATGTAAGCACCTGGGATTGGGTCACAGCTTTGATCCCTCATTTATCTCATTTTTGGTTTTAGAAAGAGTTTATCCCAACCCTAGAGGAGGAAATTGGGATGCAGCAATATTGAGAAAAGAAGCCAAGTGGATTTATAGACAGAGGGCAACGGATTACCCTGGGCTTAACACGTCAGTGACGTTTAATGCCTTTCTTTAAGGGGCTTCCTTTGCCTTGATAGAATGACAAATGAGTTTAGAGTCCTTGAATCAGTTGATTGTCTCACCCATTTGCCATCAGTAAGGTATATGCCCTAGGTCTAGATAGGATGAGCTCTCAGTGGGCCAATGCTGTGTTGGGGGGGATGGATTATGGGGTGAGGTTATCTGGGTGAGGGTGGTGGTGTTTTGTATTTCTTCCCCTTTTTTTTTTTTTTTCTTTCTCTTAATGCATTTTATGTATTTTCTGTATTATTCATGTATATTTTGTATTTCTTTTTTTCTGTATTTCTATAATGTACGCAGTCATGTATTGGTACAACGCTATATGACATGATTCGATATATACATATGATTAAAAATTCCTTGTTCTGCGGACAATATTTTGTAATTATATATTTCCCAGCAGGTGGCGCCGTTTGTTCATCCTATGGCGGCCGGTCTTCCCTCCTCTTTTGTTCTGCCTTGATTTTAGGCTGGAGCATCAGGTACGTCTGGGAGCGGGTGATGGCTATTTCCTAACCCCTCACTCGTCTCTATCCCCCCCAGGTGAACATACACCTGGGGGAGACGACGATGCCCGGGACTCCCATCAGTGGCGGACATCGGATGTCCGCTGTCTGGTTGGATGTCCTGCGTACCCCCGGCCTGCTGTACTTACAGGTAAGGACAAAACCTTGATGATTGCAAAAACCGCGCTTAGGATTTTTTGAGGCTAGAAAGTTGTGGGTATGCTGCCTCCAGTGTATACTCCCTATATAGGGAGTGAGGGTATTTGATTGTTTGAGTCTGGGTTGGCGCTCCCCTGATATAATGGTGTGCCAAATTCTTATTTATCTATAGTAGGTATCTCTTTCATATATGGTTCTGATTGTGGGTATAGAAAAAAATACGTTATAAGTAATGGTAACCAAAATTTAAAATGCTAGTGTGCCAATATCGCTATGTAGTGATGGGGTGAGTATTTATGGAATGTAATACTGGAAACAGATGTGCCTTGTCGGATGCTAAATAAAATGATCTGTCCCCCTAACTTTCAGTAAATAAACGTATTACTGTGCTAGTATCGTGTTGTCATGTGACAACCCCAGTTGCACCCAGTCCAAGTAAAAAGAATACAAAGAATACTGCTGACAGTGCTTATCGTTTTGCAGATACAGGCTAAAGCGACTATATCACTTTCCTAAAAATGATAATGTGCTAGTATCATATATGTATTCACGTTGCCCTGATATTTTAAGGTGCGTGTACAAAGTGATATATAGAGGTGCTGATAAATCTTTACATAAAATGTATCCAACAATAGTGTTAAAAGTAATAATGTGCTAGTATCACAGAAAACAAGGACCGTAGATATCCAGAGTTAGTGTGATAGTAAAGTGCTTATGCAAAGTGATATATAAGGTGCTATTGGGTCTCTTAAAAAAATATATCCAATGAAAATAATGTGCTAGTATTAATGTGCTAGTATTACAACTTGCAAAAACTTAAAACCATGAGTCTGTTGCACTTAGTCCTCTATCTGTTCACAGCAATAGCCAACATCTATTTCTCAATGGTGCAATTAAGTGTCCATAAGATATGGTCCAAAATACATAAATCCTTAGTGACACACGTGTGCTCCCCGATTGCCACCCTGCTTACCGGACAGCGCCACCCCACACAGGGGTAAAGCGCAGAGGCGCCTGTCTCAGGCAGGCGTGTCAGGGATCCTCCGATTGGTGGTTGGTCTCTCCTCTCCAGATTTTTTCTCCCGGGGATATTTCTCCAACAGGTTGTCTCCTTTCCCAGGCGGGTCACAGGTCCTATGGGCAGCTGGTGATCTTTCCTTCACGATGTGAGTTCCAGGGGGTTGGTATCGTGATGGATCCTCCAAATTGTGTGGGATGTCCAATTCATGGAAGGAATGAGAACAACTCTATAGTGTGATTCAGTTTTAAAATGAGGTTTATTTCTTAGAACAAAAATCATACACAAGTCCAATCATGCAGTATGCTCCAAAACAAAAGTAAAAACAGTCACTCTGTCCTCCAGGCCACTTTCCTCCTAGTGTGTAGGTAAATCCTCCCTATTGATGAAGGCAGAGACACACTTCCTCCATGTGTTGTTGCGCTTCACTAGGTGGAACCGGAAGTGTCTGGGTAAGACCGTAAGTGACGTGGTATGCGATCTGGTATCACCTGAGGCCTTTCATCCTATGGACGTCTTCTGAGGTGTCATATAGGTGTCCATAGGACGAAAGGCCTCAGGTGATACCAGATCACATACCACGTCACTTCCGGTCTTATTTTTAGGAAAGTGATATAGTCGCTTTAGCCTGTATCTGCAAAACGATAAGCACTGTCAGCAGTATTCTTTGTATTCTTTTTACTTGGACTGGGTGCAACAGGGGTTGTCACATGACAACACGATACTAGCACAGTAATACGTTTATTTACTGAAAGTTAGGGGGACAGATCATTTTATTTAGCATCCGACAAGGCACATCTGTTTCCAGTATTACATTCCATAAATACTCACCCCATCACTACACTACTACTATAGATAAATAAGAATTTGGCACACCATTATATCAGGGGAGCGCCAACCCAGACTCAAACAATCAAAGGACAAAACCTTCACCCCCGAGTGTGTGGCATTGCTTAGTCCTTGTAGGGACTATAAATGATGGCGGAAGTGACTGTGTGGAGAGGAGGAGTAGGGCCACACTATGTTGAGTGGCTTCTCTCCTCCTCCCTTTAGATATATTGATTATATGTGACTACCACACCTACAAGTGGGATCCTGAATAGTGTCAGGGAAGGGATAAGGCTGCCGCATGCTATATTCTAGGGGGTTTTGGTTTTGTATATACCAATATGATGCTATATAAACTGACTCCAATAGTAATCATATACCACATTTTGGTTTACAGACCTGAAGTGGGTAATAAATATAATCAAATTATCACTTGAAGGACAACTGGATGCCCGCCTATATCATAGAGGGGTGGACCTGGTACCACAACTCTGTGCAGGGAAGGCGGAGGGAGACTGGCCCCCTGGGGTGAATTTATGCGGTGCTGCCATGCTGGAACACTAAAGATGGATAGGTAAGCATGTGTTATATAAGTTCATAGTTGGTTATTGTGGAAAAGAGGTATAATATTGAAAGATGTTGTTTATATTCTGATAGATAGACGAAAATAGAGATGAATGTATCCTGATGAAGCAATGGAGATTGCGAAACGTCGATAAAATCAATCTACTCGTCCTATCCCGGATGTGATACAAGTATAACACATACTGTATATGGGATAGGTACCATCTGTCAATGAGGAATGTGTTTTAAAATTTGTATTTGTATATGAATAAAACAATTATATTTTTAATTACTCCTGTTATGTGCTCACTGGGACCTATCACGAATCTAGTAAAATCCTATTGGTTTTATCCTGATGGCCTCGGCCATCTACGTACAATTATTTACATGTGAATATATTAGGATTGGATTGGTCCCCTACACTGATCGGATGCTTTATAATCTTCTAAAATAACGCCATCAGACTGCGGTTGACGGTCGGCAAGTGGTTAAGGGGTTGATTTATAAAGAATTTGCATAGATATTTTCCAGTGAAAGTGCAGGCACATTCGTTCTGTGTGAATGGGGCAAAAAAGGAATGTGAAAACGCTATATCCTTGGAATGGAAAATATTGCATTTGGCCACTACATGGAGCTAAGTATTATGAGACATTTCTATGATACTTAGCCCCATCTAGTGGCCAAATGTGGTATTTTTTGTTTTTGATCAACGTACACTAAGCACTTTCACTGGGTAAATGGCTATGCGTATTCTTTATTAATTCTTTATTAATTCATATTATTAATTAAAAAGCTTAGTTGAAGTGTTAGCAGTTAGGAAAATGTGTAGGAAGGGGTTATATTTTGTATTCCCTTTTTGTGCTGGCCACTCTCCTTTAGAGGTCTGGCTTTAGGATTGGCCCAGCCCTTCGTCTATATTTAGGGATAGGAGGAGATTAACCTGGTCTTGAGATGTTGGCAGCGTGAAAAGGAAGCCATTCCTCTTACCCTCTTATCCTTTACATCCACGGAAGCTGCCATCTTAGCCTCTGTTTGATCTGTATTTGCCATGGTGATGGACATGTGATCAGTTATGACACCAGCTATTTGATGTCTTGACAGTTTGGTTGAGAGCTAGCATACGCACACTAGTAAGGCTACATACATAGCTACAGTGTCTCACAAAAGTGAGTACACCCTCACATTTTTGTAAATATTTTAATATATCTTTTCATGTGACAACACTGAAGAAATGACACTTTGCTACAATGTAAAGTAGTGAGTGTACAGCTTGTATAACAGTGTAAATTTGCTGTCCCCTCAAAATAACTTAACACACAGCCATTAATGTCTAAACCGCTGGCAACAAAAGTGAGTACACTCCTAAGTGAAAATGTCCAAATTGGGCCCAATTAGCCATTTTCCCTCCCCGGTGTCATGTGACTCGTTAGTGTGACAAGGTCTCAGGTGTGAATGGGGAGCAGGTGTGCTAAATTTGTTGTTATCCCTGTCACTCTCTCATACTGGTCACTGGAAGTTCAACGTGGTACCTCATGGCAAAGAACTCACTGAGGATCTTAAAAAAAAGAATTTTTGCTCTTCATAAAGATGGCCTAGGCTATAAAAAGATTTCCAAGACCCTGAAACTTAGCTGCAGCACAGTGGCCAAGACCATACAGCAGTTTAACAGGACAGGATCCACTCAGAACAGGCCTCTCTATGGTCAACCAAAGAAGTTGAGTGCACATGCTCAGCGTCATATCGAGAGGTTGTCTTTGGGAAATAGACATATGAGTGCTGCCAGCATTGCCGCAGAGGTTGAAGGGGTGGGGGGGTCAGCCTGTCAGTGCTCAGACCATACGCCGCACACTGCATCAAATTGGTCTGCATGGCTGTCGCCCCAGAAGGAATCCTCTTCTAAAGATGATGCACAAAAAAGCCTGCAAACAGTTTGCTGAAGACAAGCAGACTAAGGACATGAATTACTGGAACCATGTCCTGTGGTCTGATGAGACCAAGATAAACTTATTTGGTTCAGGTGGCGTTAAGCGTGTGTGGCGGCAACCAGGTGAGGAGTACAAAGACAAGTGTGTCTTGCCTACAGTCAAGCATGGTGGTGGTGGAAGTGTCATGGTCTGGGGCTGCATGAGTGCTGTCGGCACTGGGGAGCTACAGTTAATTGAGGGAACCATGATTGCCAACATGTACTGTGACATACTGAAGCAGAGCATGATCGACTCCGTTCGGAGACTGGGTCGCAGGGCAGTATTCCAACATGATAACGACCCCAAACACACCTCCAAGACGACCACTGCCTTGCTAAAGAAGCTGAGGGTAAAGGTGATGGACTGGCCAAGCCTGTCTCCAGACCTAAACCCTATTGAGCATCTGTGGGGCATCCTCAAACGGAAGGTGGAGGAGCGCAAGGTCTCTAACATGCACCAGCTCTGTGATGTCATCATGGAAGAGTGGAAGAGGACAGCAGTGGCAACCTGTGAAGCTCTGGTGAACTCCATGCCCAAGAGGGTTAAGGCAGTACTGGAAAATAATGGTGGCCATGCAAAATATTGACACTTTGGGCCCAATTTGGACATTTACACTTAGTAGTGTGTAAATAGTGCACTGGCGCAAACCAAACAAATCAATCACAAAAATATGTTGGAGATCTGTCTAGAATATAAAATGTGTATAGGTAACCCTAATAACGCTTAGGGGTGCTTTTGCAGCTATAGTGTTTCACCAATGGTGTAAACATGGACATACAGTAAATAATGATATAATGATAGCCATGCTCCCCTTACTTAAATAAACAATCTTGCCGGTATTACAAATACATCACCGTTTCAAATGATCTAAAAAATGTGTACATATACAGCTTTAAAGTGAAAAATAATAATAATATAGTCCACATAAAAAGTCCATTAATGAAGTGATTCCATGTGCTCTGTTATAACTTGTGCCAATCCACAATATATATTGTGATTCATGTGTATATGTGTGCGGGATTGTGACGGCGGGGCACACGGTACAGCTATTGTATTGTAATCCAGACAGTGGCAGCAGGCAGTGTTGACTTGTAGAGATTGCACCAAGCACTTTTACTTGTACAGGGTACCCTACCCAGATACACACAGTGTAAGACAGCACACAAGTATACCATCCATGGCTGCAGAGTGTTTGCACTTATAGGGTATAGTTTAGTGTCAGCCAAGCTTGGTCACATCTGACTACATCCAGACTTGGACACCTGTCCCTAACCACACGTAAGAGCTTGATTTGTACAGGCTGAGCGGCTGCCACTATTCGCATGCACCTGTCACCCCAGCAGCATGAATCCACTGATTCTTGCATCTAGAATCCGGTGGATACAGCTAAAAAGTTGTGCGAAGGAGGCCTCAGTGGTTAAAACAGATGGTGATGAGGCAAAACCGCGCCTCCTCACTTCCTGTCCATGGCTATCTGAAGAGCAATCTGGATGTGGATCACTTTTCAGAGAGCTACGCTGGTACAAACATGCCCATAAATATTTCCTAATAATTACTATAGTGAATGCTGCAGCTGATTTAAAGAGGAAGTAAACCCTGATGGGTTTTACTTCCTCTCTATTATCCCGCAATGTAAAAGCATAATGGGCTACTATGCATCGCATATTAGTCCATTATGTGGCACTTACCTGCATTGGAAGACTGCGATGTCCAGCGATGTCCCTGCTCCAGGATTCTGCCCCTCTTCCTTCCGGGGCTGCGGACTCCGGCTCTGTGACAGGGCGGGCAGATTTAGGAGATATGCAGGGAACCTACAGGTAAGCCTTATTATAGGCTTACCTGCAGGTTAAAGTGGTTGTCCAGGGTTGACAACCCCTTTAAAGGCTGATTTAAAGTGCTAGTTCAGCTTTACAGAAAAAATGTGAAGGTGAGCTAACATAGAACATCTCCCAAGCCCCCTCATCCTCAATTTTCTGACCTCCAGGGTTGCCAAGCTTTCAGCACCCCCACAGCTGGGGGTGTGTATAGGGGGGCCTAGTCAGGTAGGTTGTATGTAAGGGGGGGGGGGCCCAGTCGGTTAGGCTGTGTGGGGCTCCATAATTTCTAACAGCAGCCCTGGCTGGGATTGTCAAATGCCATGGAAAAATTGGCTAATTTATCTTTGTAACAGTAAATTCAGTTTTACAAGTTTTCTTTTCCAGAAAGTAAAAAACCCCATAGCATTGTCTGCCCACTCATACCCTACTACTGTGTGACAGGTATGACCTATTCGGATCCCATCGGCGGTGCCCCTCCCGCTGCTTCCCATGGTTCCTGGGCTAACGTTACCGATTGGTAGCTCTGGGAACCATATGGCCCTGGCAGTTTCTTCACATAGAGATAAGCAATGTCAGATGGCAACCTCTCATCTCTATGCCCTTGGAGGACCGGAGCGACGCCAACGTCACTACTGGTTCTCGGGCCATGTAAACAATTTTTTTCTTCTTAAAGCAAAAGATAAGTTTTTTTTTTTAATCTTTTGGTTTTTAACGGTAAAGGAGAGATCTCTCTATAAAGAGGACCTGTCATGCTTTATTGTTATTGCAAGGGATAGCAATAATGCAATCAAATTTTTTTTTTTTAACGGACAGTGTAAAAATAGGTAATAAAATGAATAAAAAAAAAAAACTTAAAGCATCCCTGTCCCCGAATGCAGAAGTAAAAGCATATGTAGGTCGCGCTCACATATGTAAACGGTGTTTACACCACACATGTGGGAGATTTCTCCATAAAGAGGACCTGTCATGGTGTATTGTTATTGCAAGGGATAGCAATAATGCCACCATTTTTTTTTTTTAAGGGACAGTATAAAAATAGGTAATAAAATGAATAAAAAAAAAAAACTTAAAGCATCCCTGTCCCCGTGTGCAGATGTGAACGCATATGTAGGTCCGCTCACATACTGTATGTAAACGGTGTTTGCACCACACATGTAAGGTATCGCCACGAAAGTCTGAGCGAGAGCAATAATTCTAGCACTAGACCTCCTCTGTAATGCTAAACTGGTAAAGTGTAGAAATTTTTAAAGCGTCGCCTATGAAGATTTTTAAGTACAGAAGTTTGTCGCCATTACCCAAGCGTGACATGTTAGGTATCTATTTACTCAGCGTAACATCATCTTTCATATAATACAAACAAATTGGGGTGTATATTATGTTTGTTTTTTTAATTGAATAATATGGAAAATTGTTACCATACTTACCGTAATTTTCCTTTCCTGGAAGCTCATCATGTCAGCCTACGTATGGGTCAGGTCCACCCCTCTGACCCCCATAGGACAACCCCCTACTTGAATAAAAGGAAGGCTTCCCCTCACCCCTTCGTTCCTAACCTTCCTCGCGACGGAACAGCAGGGCGGGAAACCCTAGGCTGACATGATGAGCTTCCAGGAAAGGAAAATTATGGTAAGTATGGTAACAATTTTCCATATTCCTGGAACTCATCATGTCAGCCTACGTATGGGAAATAACTAGCATAACAAAAAACAGAGGGCGGGAAAATAATCAGACATCACGCCAAATGAATGCAAAAAGAGACTGTGTTAAATTAGACAGACAGAGCGGAAGCCAGCACCGAAGTGCCCAATGCCCGTGACGGACCGTATATCACATCCAAGCGGTAGTGAGCGATGAAAGTGTTAGGGGACTTCCAGCTTGCAGCCTTACACACTACTTCCCCAGGAACTTTGGCATGACTTGCCCACAAAGCTGATGTCGCTCTTGTCGAGTGTGCTCTAACTTGTTCCAGAGGGTGCAGACCTGAGGCTGCATAAGCATGTCTTATGGCTTGTACAATCCATGAGGAAAGGATCCTAGAAGAGGCCATCTGACCCCTCTTAGGGCCCACGGGTAGGATAAACAAATTGTCTACCTTCCTGAAGTCCTTCGTTCTACGCAGATATGTCGCGATGACCTGACAGACATCCACCTTATACCAATCTTCTTGGCCTGTCACTTCCGAAATGACGGAAACACGACTTCCCAATTTATATGGAAATGTGACACCACTTTTGGAAGGAAAGACGGTACTGGACATAAAATAATCTTGTCCTGAAACTGTTCGCAATATGGTGATCTTGCCAAAAAAGCCTGTATTTCTGATACCCGTCTGGCTGTTGAAATAGCTGTTAAGAAGACTGCTTTTAATGTCAAGGAGAACAAAGATATGTGTTCATCTGGCCAGAAGGGCTCCTTCATCAATGCTTGGAGGACCAGTGGGAGGTCCCATTTTGGGAAAAAAGGTCTGACTGGAGGTTTTAGTTTCAGGACTACTCACATAAAACGAGATACTAATGGATCTTCAGACCATCGAATTCCTGTCAACGCCGAGATGGCCGACAGTTGAACCCTGACCATGCTGTAGCTAAGACCTTTGTCCAGGGCCAACTGCAAAAATTCCAAGATATCATTCCATGAGGGAGATTCAGGATTGAAATGTCTTAAAGCTGCCACCTCAAAGAAATTCTTCCATATCCTGTAGTATGTTGTGTTTGAGGATAATTTCCGAGATGCCAGTAATGTCTTCTGAACTCCCTCGGTTATGCCCATCTGAGCTAGTCTGCGCCTTTCAATAGCCAAGCCATCAAACTGAGCTGAGCCACATTGGGGTGTAGCATGTTGCCTTGGAGAAGAAGATCTCTGGCCTTCGGAAGTGCTACTGGAGGGGCTATTGATAACTGCATTAGCAGCGGGAACCATGGCCAGTTGGGCCAGAATGGGGCAATTACAATGGCCATCACTTTCTCCTGCCGAATTTTGAGTAGTGTTTTCAGGATCAGGGGAGTTGGAGGAAAGATGTATGCCAGGCGAAATCTCCAGTGCTGAGACAGAGCATTCTGGCCCTGGGATGGAAGAATCTGGTGAAGAAAACTGGCAGCTGGGCATTGCAAGGGGATGCCATCAGATCTACCTCCGGTGTTCCCCACAGAGCAAACAGCGGCAAGAGGAATTTCCGATTCAGCATCCATTCATTCCGATCCATGAACTGTCTGCTTAAGGTGTCTGCTCTTGTGCTCTCTATCCCCGGGAGGTAAGAAGCTGTTAAGGATGACAGATTGCTATCTGCCCACCGGAAGATCTGAGCTGCGATCTGCAAAAGAAGTAGGCTCCTTGTACCTCCCTGATTGGACACATATGCCACCGCTGTTCTGTTGTCCATTAACATTTTCACATGCTGTTCCCGAATTAGTGGTGCAAAACCTAGCAAGGCCTTCTGTGCTGCCATCAGCTCCAGATGGTTGGAGGAACGAGAAATTCTTCCTTTCCATTTTCCTTGTGTCACCTCGTCTTGACAGTGTGCTCCCCAACCCTTCAGACTTGCGTCTGAAGTAATTGTGATCACCTGCGAGGCAAAAAGTGGAAGACCCTGGTTCAGGTTGCTCGGTCTCAACCACCACGTCAGGGCTTGCTTCACAAACTGAGGTAGGAATATCTGCTGAGCTAAAGAAACCCTGTCCCATTGCTGGAGAATGCAAACTGAAGGTGTCTGAGATGCCATCTCGCCCATGCCACTGTAGGCACTGCCGCATTCATTAAGCCCAAGACCCTCATACAATGCCTTGCCGATACTGAAGGGCTCCTCTTCAGAGTCCGGACTGTTGAGGTTAAGAGGGATATCTTCTCCTTCGTAATGAACAATCTCCCTAGGGCGGTGTTGAACAAGACCCGTAGATATTCCAACCTCTGCAATGGGATTAGCTGACTTTTGGTGAAATTGATCAACCACCCAAATGCCTGAAGCATCTTTAGTGTTCTTGCCCGATGTAACATCAGGGCTTGTTTGGAATTTGCCAGGAGGAGGACATCGTCGAGATAATGAAAAACTCTTATGTTCTCCAACCGAAGAAGGGCGACCACTGCCACTAGAAGTTTCGAAAATGTACGGGGGGCCGAGCTGAGACCGAATGGAAGACAGACAAATTGGTAATGAAAATCTCAGACCGCACATCTGAGGAATCGATGGAAGGAAGCGTGGATTGGGACGTGAAGGTATGCTTCTGCCAAGTCTATGGAGAGCATCCAATCCAAGGGTTTAAGCACCAAAATGACAGACTTCATTCGAAAGCTTGCCGGCCTTATGAATGTGTTCAAAAATCTTAGATCCAAAATCGACCTGAACTTCCCTGAGGCCTTCTTTACTAAAAATATAGGAGAGAAGATTCCTTCGCCTCTTTGCTCTTCCGGTACCGGAACAATTGCTTCTGTCCTTAATAGATCCTGAATATAGGCCTCCAATGTGACCCTCTCTTCTCTTGTGGAGGGTGTGTGGGATCTCACATAGTGATCTTCCGGAGGGAGATGTTCCCACTCTAGGCGGTAACCGTCCCTCACCACTGACAGAACCCAGGGATCTTGAATTTGGTCCGCCCAGACCCAATAATAGAGTGACAGCCTTGCTCCCACATGAGGGGTCTGGACGGGCCGACCTTCAGAAAGACTTTTTTGTAGACTTTTGACTCTGGGTGAACTTGGGCTTTTGACCCTTATGAGCTGGTTGGGAACTTTGCCAGGGCTGTCGCATATATTCCTTCCCTGGACGATAAGATCTTGCATCTCGCATTTGTGTTCCCATGGGATGAAAAGGCTGCTGCTTCCTTCTTCTTTCTTGCGGTATAAGTCCCGACTTTCCGCCGGTTACTCACTAGATCGCTTCTTCCAATGTTTTTCCAAATAAGACCTTCCCGCTATATGGTACTGAGCAAAGCCCCTGCTTCGATGAACTATCTGCTGTCCAATGTTTCATCCATAGAAAAGAACAAAAGTATGGTCTGCAGCTTCACCAGTGGTTGATCTCCATCCCATAAATTGTTGAGAACAGAAGAGGAATTGGTCAAGGGACTTTAAATGAGATCAATCACTTAAAAAATGGCAATATAAGCAATTTATTGATATACTTGTAAACATAGTACAAATAAATATATAAATTCATCTAGTATATACACACACATAGCATGGTTGCATATCCTAGCCCACATATATGAACATACAAACGATGCACCCTACTGGACAATCAAGGTGGTAAAAGGTACATAGTATGCCATGATCAAAAAGAGTACATAAATGATCTAATTGTATCATATGAATATGTTGTTAATGGTGAGAGCATCCCATGAAGCTCAACGCATTTCGTGGCTGAAGCCACTCATCAGGAGCGGATGCTGTTGCATATCTACAAAAAGGGGCATATAAATGGGTCAAAAACATAACTCAAATAGTTGATGATACAAAAAGTGGGGGGGGAGAGGGGGAACCAACCCCAAAACTTACATAGCATTTAAAATCAAAATTAGTGAGTCCATCCCGGGAGCTGAGGTGGCAAGCAAAGGCACACGGACCGGACATACACAATAAAAATACTGAGAGGCAGAGTAATCCCAATCGGTTGTAGTGGTAGATTTGTGTCCAACCATATCTGTAAATAATGAGTTGTGGAAAACTCATGAGTAATAGAGTATTGTAGGTGAAAAATAAATAAACCAAACTACCAGAGAATATGTGAATGAAAGGGCTGGGAGAGATGTATAGAAAAGTATAGTCAAGCAAAGAACCCCCCCAGCGTGACAGAGCATAGAGAGTGCTGCAAGGAACCACATCCATGGAATGACCAGAGGGACATGTGAAGGGATAGAACAGTATAAACAACCATCACCATGGCTAGTATAAACAGTGGTTACCTGTACCTGCATAGTGTGGACCGTGCCGTGTGTGAACTGTTGGGGTATAAGCAGTGAAGAAAAGGAAGTGAGGACAGACAGAGATATATATATTTGTGCGTCCAGCATGTTTCATCCATAGCGCCCTTTTTGGCCACCACTGATTGTGCCATCATTCTGGCTGACAACCGTACCAGATCCACTGCTGCTTCAGCTACAAAGTTTGCTGCTGATGTCAGGTGTGCTGAGATGGCAAGAAAGGCCTCCTGCCCTCTGTCCAGATCTTTTAACTGCCCCCCCCAGGCTCTCATGGCTCGGGCTACTGACGTCAGGGCCACCACAGGCTTACAGGCTACCCCTGCTGAAAGGTATATTTGTTTCAACTCTGCATCCAACCGTCTATCCATTACATCCCGAAAAGCTACGGAGTCTTCAAGGGGCAATGTCACATGCCTTGCCAATCTTTGCAAAGATGCATCCACTCTTGGGGCATTGTCCCATATTTCTGAGTCTTCTGATCGAAATGCATAGAGTTTTGAAACCCTGTTCCGAAGGCTTATACGTTTGTCCAGTTTTGAACATTCCTCCTCTATTAATTCCTGAATTTCAAACATTACTGGGAAGCTTGGTAACACCTTCTTCAGGTTAGGAGAATATTTCCTCATCTTCTGTGGAAGTTGAGAAGGTTCCTCTTCCTATGCGATCGCTTGCTTTACCGCCATCACAAAATCCGGCACCAGAGAGAAGTCAAAGGTATAGGACTCTCCATATTCCCCTTCTTCCGCAGAAGATCCTGATTCCTCTGGGTCATGCTCTTGAGGTGACTTTCCCTGAATCTCCAGCAAGGGACGTGGCCCCCTTGAGGAAGATGGCTTTACTGCGACCTCTTTAAGGCCCTCTGCCACTGCCTGACGGATGTAATCTTGTACTTGCTGAGATTCTGCTATCCTGTCCCGTGTAGCTTCTCTAAAGCATTCCTCACAGACCAGCTTCCTTGGCATTTCCGGGGCCCCACAAGACCAACACACTGCTGCCTCCAGCCATGGCGATGAACGCCTAGCTGATCTACACTGGTGATGAGCGGGGGTTCGGGAACGTCCTCTGGAGACCACCTCTTCTTGCTCAGAAGACTCCGGAGAAGA
>BLSH010218016.1:1114077-1134612 GCA_018402905.1 Glandirana rugosa
GATGTCCCCTTTCCTGGTATTGTATAGGACTCTCCATATTCCCCTTCTTCCGCAGAAGATCCTGATTCCTCTGGGTCATGCTCTTGAGGTGACTTTCCCTGAATCTCCAGCAAGGGACGTGGCCCCCTTGAGGAAGATGGCTTTACTGCGACCTCTTTAAGGCCCTCTGCCACTGCCTGACGGATGTAATCTTGTACTTGCTGAGATTCTGCTATCCTGTCCCGTGTAGCTTCTCTAAAGCATTCCTCACAGACCAGCTTCCTTGGCATTTCCGGGGCCCCACAAGACCAACACACTGCTGCCTCCAGCCATGGCGATGAACGCCTAGCTGATCTACACTGGTGATGAGCGGGGGTTCGGGAACGTCCTCTGGAGACCACCTCTTCTTGCTCAGAAGACTCCGGAGAAGATTGTCTGGATTTAGACTTATGCTTCGCTCCTTTATGGTCCTTTCCCCTGTAGGAAATAGGACACAAATCAGCACTCTTTTTATCACTTTTTTTTTTTTTTAAACCATTCCACAGCTTTCTTCCTACATTGAATCATCTGATCTTCGTGCCTCAACCTTAGGTCTAGGAGAATCCATAGTTTCCACTCTCCTATATATATATAAATAAAGCAGGGTTAGCGTTGAACAGAAACACCCCTCCTCCCCTCTCTTTTAGCAGAGAAGCAGCACCTGCTGCTACTGACATGAGACACTCAGTGTTTGGCTGCACAATGAACGAGTCCCCCATGGACAAACCCAGCCAATTCCTATATGTGTCCTAATCTCCTCCCACAGGGCGGAACCCACCCCCTTACTCGGAGCCGGACTCCACCCAGCGGAAGTGAGGACACAGGAAATGCGGCGCCATTTTGGATCAGGGAATGATGCTGAACTGTCCTCCCGGTCCCAGCACCATGCCACTGACCCTCCAGAGAGAAAGGGAGACCGGAGGAGACTGCACCATGCTCCCACTGACCAGGTATCCAGAACACCATTTAGGCTACATGATCCGCCCTGGCACCAGGGCGCTCCTACAGGAGAGGGTTTACCTCTGTCCGGGAGCCTTCCACCTGGCGAGGCTAGACCAGGCAGGAGAGGTAGGTAATCTTCAAATCTTCTTGCTTGATAGTAGGAGTGTCGTCCCGGAGCGAGGACAAAAAAGGAACGAAGGGGTGAGGGGAAGGCCTCCTTTTATTCAAGTAGGGGGTTGTCCTATGGGGGTCAGAGGGGTGGACCTGACCCATATGATGGCTGACATGATGAGCTCCAGGAAAGTGTATTTTTTCCAGACCGCTGCACAAAAACCGTGTGGTATAAAAAATTGCAACAACTGCCATTTTATTCTCTAGGGGCTCTGCTAAAAATAAATCTATAATGTTTGGGATCTCTAAGTAATTTTTTAGCAAAAATACTGATTTTTATTTGTAAACAACAAATGTCAAAAAAGGCTGGGTCCTTAAAGCGGAGTTCCACCCAAAAGTGGAAGCTCTGTTTTAAGTACTCCCCTGACATGCCACATTTGGCATGTCATTTTTTGGGGGGACGGGCTGGTACCTAGTTTTGACAGGTACCCAGCTCCCACTTCCGCTCGGTGTGCCGCAGCCCCCAAGCGGAAGTTCTTCTCTCCCCCCCGGCAATCTTCTGGGACACGTCACAGGTCCCAGAAGATTGCCTGGCCACTCACAGCTGAGTGCCCATACTAGTGATGCTGGTGGGGAGATGCAGGGGAGAGAACAGAGGCTTTGGGCGGCCACATCGCTGGATCGTGGGACATGTGAGTGTGTGCTTACAATCATGAACCGGTCCCACTGGCTGGTGACCGCTAGTAGGGACCGAGAACTGTCTTTGACAGCTCAGTCTCTTTGCTGGGAGCATGCAATAAGTTTGCTCTCAGCACAGAAACATCTGCCAACCAGAAACACATATGTGCAGCATCTGGGCATAAATGTCCACCATTTTGCCCACGCACATATGTGTTACATGGGTGACAACAGGTTAAAGCTAAACTCCAGGCAAACAGCCTAAATATACAGAGGCAATGCATTAATGGGAGCTGTTTTATCTGCTTAGGGATTTGTATCTCTGTCCATACAGTCTTGACACAGCCTTGCCTCACCACTCAGCCCTGTCTTGCGATCTCCACTCCTCAGCCTGTGACTAAGCAGTGAAAAGAGAAGCAGCAGACTGATTGACTCATCTCTCTGTCAGTCTGCTCTTTCTTCCTATTAACGTGTCCTTTGCATTGCAGCACAACTGATTGGCTTCTTATGCTGCTTCTCCCTCAGTTTATGTTCTGCTATACAGAAACTGCGCATGCTATTGGACTGCGACATTGCGGCGGACATATCGGACACTTTTTTGGGACCATTGGCATTTATACAGCGATCGGTGCTATGAAAATGCACTGATTACTGTGTAAATGTCACTGGCAGGGAAGGGGTTAACACTAGAGGGTGATCATAGGGTTAACTGTGTTCTCTGCTTTGTGTTTCTAACTGTATGGGGGCTGGGCTGACTGGGGGAGGAGAGTGATCGCTGCTCCCATATACAGAGAGCCTACGATCACATTCCTTTTCCCCTGTCAGATCCGAGATACGCTTGTTTTTATTAGCAGTCCCCATTCTGTCACTGCGGGGGAGCAATCGCGGGTAGCCGGCGGACATCAAGTCAGCCCTACCCGCTCCCTGGCACCCCCGCTACACAGTGAGCGCGCTCGCGTGCGCCCACGATCCTGGCTTCTGTGGCCATGGTTAGGTGACGGCGATTTTCGCAATCAAGCCATACTGCTGCTGTCAAATGTGAGCGGGCGGTCGTTAAGTGGTTAATTGAGTCACCGATTGTTTCTGTCTGGTTGCTAATCCTCCTGGAGATGTGATAGTCTTGTGTCAACTTTACCTCATCACCTAACCATTGAGGGATTGTGGGATGTTTACCCCAATGTGTAATATTTGTTTTTATTGTTCATGTGTTGACTGCCCCTAATTTTTGAAGTGTAGAAAAACCTGTATTTCTGTTCAATAAAGTTACTCCTTTGGTTTTTACCTCAACATCTTGTCTGAGTACGCCAGACGCTCCATCAAAATTACATCTAGAGATGTTGGATAGTGTGGGAAGTGCAGGATTTAACTCATTTAGCAACACAACAGCATATGTAGTGATAAATTATAAGGATATGAGCAAGCCAAAACGTTTCATTTACTATAAAACAAAAACACAAATTGCTTTACAAAATATTTTATTTACTTGATAGATCTTACAATGAGAAAAAAAGTGCACATGAAAAAAATGAACTTTAATAACAGTTATGAATTGCTTTCGAATTATATTTGATATCCTGCACATAAAAAGATACAATAATAAAAGAGTGCAATCACTATGGGTTCCATACTGAACACTCTTTAATTTTTGATGTACAAAAGTATTCAACAAACATTTTTGCACTTTATAAACAATATAAACTGTAGTGCCTGCTGGTGTATTTTCCTAACACACCTTAATGTGCATGCAACAATGTGATTTTGGATGAATACTATATTGTGTAACCTATATAGGCAAGTACAGTAGCTCATAAAAGTGAGTACACCCCTCACATTTTTGTAAATATTTTATTATATCTTTTCATGTGACAACACTGAAGAAATGACACTTTGCTACAATGTAAAGTAGTGAGTGTACAGCTTGTATAACAGTTTAAATTTGCTGTCCCCTCAAAATAACTCAACACACAGCCATTAATGTCTAAACTGCTGGCAACAAAAGTGAGTACACCCCTAAGTGATAATTGGGCCCAAAGTGTCAATATTTTGTGTGGCCACCATTATTTTTCAGCACCGCCTTAACCCTCTTGGGCATGGAGTTCACCAGAGCTTCACAGGTTGCCACTGGAGTCCTCTTCCCGTCCTCCATGACGACATCAGAGTTAGAGACCTTGCGTTCCTCCACCTTCCGTTTGAGGATGTCCCACAGATGCTCAATAGGGTTTAGGTCTGGAGATATTCTTGGCCAGTCCATCACCTTTACCCTCAGCTTCTTTAGCAAGGCAGTGGTCATCTTAGAGGTGTGTTAGGGGTCGTTATCATGTTGGAATACTGCCCTGCAGCCCAGTCTCTGAAAGGAGGGGATCACACACCTGTTCCCCATTCACACCTGAGATCTAACACTAACAAGTCACATGCAACCGCAGAGGGAAAATGGCTATTTGGGCCGAATTTGGACATTTTCACTTAGGAGTGTACTCACTTTTGTTGCCAGTGGTTTAGACATTAATGGCTGTGTGTTGAGTTATTTTGAGGGGACAGCAAATTTACACTGTTATACAAGCTGTGCACTCACTACTTTACATTGTAGCCAAGTGTCATTTCTTCAGTGTTGTCACATGAAAAGATATTATAAAATATTTACAAAAATGTGAGGGGTGTACTCATTTTTGTGAGATACTGGATCAGTGCCTGCTATAGATGTTTAGTCCTCTGATCTTTTATAAAAGGTTGAACATGAGCAGAGATTTCATGCTATCACTCATTCGGAAAGAAACTGCCATCTTTTGCTATTGTCACACAACTAGGTGGGCTTGGAGCGCAGTGCTCTGCACCCCAATCCCACCCTTTTTTGAAGCCTATTAGAGCCTTAAAAAAAACACCCCACCCCCCATTGGAATCCATGCGTCCGGCTCCCTGCATGTAGATTAGGGGGCCAGACGCATGGATAGGGGGTGACACCCGTGCACCCCTAATGGCTGCCACTGATAAAAATCCCATAGTCCATCTCATCCTAAATACAGTGGGACCATGGAGAATAAATGTAGCCAACCTCCAACAGAAAGTCAGATTACAGCAATAATGTCACGGTCCTGGTGATGGAGTCTGTCTTATGCAGGGAACAACCACTCTTACACACTCGATTCGGGGACCTCTGGTAGTATAGACAGGAAGTCCCGGAGTGCGGGATGGCACGAGGGCTGGATGGTCACTGGTGGTGATGTGAAGCTCTAGATAGTAATGCAGGCAGATGGATGGTCGTGCAGGCAAACAAGGTACAGAAGGGTCAGGCAGAGAATGGTCAAAGTCCAAGCAGAATTCGTTAATGGGCTGGCGGCACAGTACAGAGGGGTCAGGCAAATGGATGATCGTGGATAGCCGGGGTCGGTGCAGGAGACAGATAGCAGGTCAGGTCAAGCCGGGTCGCATCACAGAGGCAGGAACAACACCGGAACAGGTATCAGGGAACAGAGCTGAAGCTCACTGGTACTCAGACGCTGTAGAATGGACAGCACTTGCTGACAGGTGCAGGAAGTTCAAATAGCGTTGTTTGGCGCCTTTTCGGCGCGTGCGTGCGCACGGGAGAGCGTGAACGTGCCCAAAGCGCCCATGTACAGAAAATGGCAATCTTTTCCTAACAAACAAGAAGGAATTCAGAGAGAGTGCAAATGAAAGTACTTTTTTGAATTAGCAAGAAAAAACAGAGATCACCATTCAGGACCAGTGCAGCTGAACAGTAACATTTGGAAAAATGTAGCATAAACAAAACAACAGGATGGACAGCACTCAATGGATCAGGTGGTGTCTTGAGAAGAGTAACAGGAGTCAATCATAACATAAGAAAGACAAATGTTTATTCCTGGATGAGCAAAAAGTGTATAAGTGTAAAAGATTGAGATATGTAAATAAAATAAATTGAAACAGCTAATGATAGATACCACGCTGGACCCTGTGGGCGTTGAGGGGTAACATCCTTCAGCAGACCAGTTGGTTTGGCATGGAGGGGCCCCGGTATGCATGCTGTGAAGATGAAATCTTGGTCCGAAGCAGGGGGGAGGGGGATGGTGCCCAGGAAGTCTGAGTGCACAGACGTGTGTGGAAACTGTGGCTGCCACTGGCTGCAGGATGGTATGAGCTGTCCAGAGAAGGAGGCTGAGGGATCAAGTCTCACTGGGGAAATGCTGTGAGCCGACAGTGGAGCCAAGTCGGGGATGCGGCGCGCCTGGATGACGCAACCACTCAGTGCCAGCGGGAAGGAAGTGGGATGGATGCCCATAACCAGTATGGAACGCAGGCTTGTCTGTTGCCGTGACAACGCGCTTTGTGTGCATTCACTTTTTCAAAGTCTTTTGAAATAGTAGTAGTCCTCAGATTAGGCCTGATACTACTGGATAGTGTGGGTATGTTTTCACAGATGTATGGGACTATTTTGTAGTTCATTTTTAGTCTATGATTGGTCTGTATGCCATATTACCAGTTCTGAAAAAGTCTTAGCCAGGCATAGAAACTAAGCTCAGCTATACCATATTAGTCTGGTTCATAGACATGTACACTTTTAGGATTATTTATAAGCTTAGTTATAGCAAGTTCAGGTTTTCCTTCTTTAAAATGGCGACACTCTGACTCTGTGTGCAATTTTATGTTCTCTTTGACAACGCTCTGGCAGTATTTTTTATTTTGTCCATTTGCTCTTTTTTCTTAATTGTTTGTGCTTATTTGCCTCCTCTCTTGCCAAATTTTTCTACATCATGTACTTCTCTTTCAAGCGAAAATGTTTTCTTTCACTTGTTTATAAAAAGTCTGCTGTTCTTCAGTAAGCTCCCTTTGCATTAGTTCATGGAATTCCCTTATCTTTTGGTTTTCCTCCATAATGCACTCTTCAATGGTATATATTTCTTCCAGTTCTCGGAATATGTTACACAGATGCCTTTGGTTTTTCATTTTTAAGTCTTGATTGTAGTCTTTGGTAGTATCTGGTGGAGTAGAAGCTAAGTGTCTGTCTTTTTCTAAAAAATCGTATCCTTGATCCACTCCTGTGCTCTAATTAAGACAAAAATAAATGAATGAGTACATTTTATCATAAAGTTTGTGTGAGTACAGCATTCTTGTTTAGTAAAGCACATTAATATACAACTACATTTTTTCTATGCTTCCTTGCTTACCGCCAAGTGGCCTAAAAGACACAAAGCAAAACAATAGGGAGCTCGGATTTCCACTAAATTTCAATTGAAGCAACTTGTTTTCTGTAGTGTTTTCTGTTGTTTGTGCTAGGAAAAATGTTGTTTAAGCTGTTTAGAAAAAGCTAGGCTGCAGAGGTTTCTGGCATCCAGGAGGAGGCGTGCAACCTGCTTACCTAGGGCAGAGACAATTTATGGATGTCTGTTGCCAAGGAGCTTGCTAGGTATGCTTCTCCTTTGAACAGAGCTTGGGGTGAGAGAGTCTCTGATTTTTTTCTCAGAAATGAGTCTTAAAAGTTTTGGGTTTAGTAAGGGAGAGATTCGGGCAGTTGCTGTGTTTGGATGGCACTTCCTCTATATACAGAATCTAAAATGAAGAGAAGGGCAGAGGTAGAACAAGACTAATTGAAAGAGCAGCTTGCAGTGGCTACGGAGTGTTTAACCACCTCCCACCCGGCCACTGTACATATACGGCCGGGTGGGAGCTTCCCCGTTCTGACAGGACGTGTATACACGTCCTGCAGAACGGGAGCTCGCAGCGCGGCCACGCGGCGCGCTGCTGCTGGATCCTGTGATTATTATGATCACAGGATCCAGCTGAGCATAGATCGGGATACGGGCGCAGTGACTGGCCCTCCCGATCATGTGACGGCTGTGTTCAATCACAGCCGTCACATTGTAAACAGAGACGAACGTCTCTGTGACAGTTCTCCCCCGCCGAGCTCAGTGAGAGCTCAGTGCGGGGGGGGGGGGAGGGTGAAGGGGGGGAGCTGCAGCTCTGTGACAGCTTTCTGCATGATGATGATTTCATGCAGAAAGCTGTCACAGATTGCCCCCCACACAGTGCACCAAGCACACTGATACCCCTGTCCCCATACACATAAGTGTCACATAAAAGAGCCCCCAAAACATCTGTATGTCCCCCATCACATCTGTCACCATACACAACATCTGTCACAGTCCCCAAAACATCTGTATGTCCCCAAAACATCTGTCACAGTCCCCAAATATCTATATGTCTCCGTCACATCTGTCACCATACACAAAACATCTGTATGTCACCGTCACATCTGTCACAGTCCCTGTCACATCTGTCTGTCCACCAACACCAAATAAACTCCGATTTGGGTTATTTTTACCAAAGAAATGTAGCAGTATCATTTTTGGTCAAAATTTATGAAGAGAAATTACTTATTTGCAAAATTTTATAACAGAAACGCAGAAAAATGCATTGTTTTTGAAAATTTTTAGTCTTTTTTTAATTTATAGCGCAAAAAATAAAAAACCCAGGGGTGATTAAATACCACCAAAAGAAAGCTCTATTTGTGTGAAAAAAATGATAAAAATTTCATTTGGGTACAGTGTCGCATGACCGCGCAATTGTCATTCAAACTGCAACAGCGCTGAAAGCTGAAAATTGGTCCGGGAAGGAAGGGGGTTTAAGTGCCCAGTATTGAAGTGGTTAAAAACACTGCAAGCAAGGCAAGAAATGTAGAAAGTAGGGCAAAACCACTGCAGACAAAGCTGAAAATTTTAATAAGCGGGGTGCAGCCCTAATGAACATGTCTAATGATGCCCTAAAAAAGGACAAAGAGTCAAATCCTATAGGTAGGACATGTGCCACTATTAATAACTAGACTCCAAACAAAAGAAAAAGTGCACCGCTCTAGGCTAAAGAACGTCCACTTGCCTCTACTCCAACCTCCAGCTTGTACAGGTGCAGCTCTGCATCACAGAAGAATGTGTAGACATATGCTGGACAGCTGCACTCCATAAAAACACCTTTATTGAATGTTGCATAAAATTCATGGATCCAAAAAACAGTCAACATACATTACAGAACATCAGCAGGTCTGTACAGCATGGCTTACGTGTTTCACACCATTGTATGGGGGTGCTTAATCATAGCCTGGGTGTAATAGTTATTCGCCCCATATATATATGTGAATGGAAAGCCTCGAGTGCGATTCACAGGCATTAATTGGGCAATCAACCATACACCAAACAGCTGTATAGCTAATTCAATCAGTGCTTTCAGGTATGTCTAGCAGCCAAAGAATATCTGCCAGGTCCTGAGAGCAACAAATGAATAGATAGAAAAACTTATTTTCCTCCAGATTTCAATAAACACATAAAGGACACAACAATCAGTATTAAAAATCTACATACAATAAATACATATAGAATCATAAACGAACATATAAACATTGATAGCGACCCGATACATATTATCATATGCAGAGAAATAATTGCCTAATCGGAGGCACGATTGTATCATGTATGGAACTATCAAATAGCCGTATATGGCAATTTAAGAAATGAAAATATATCCATTTCATAAGCTATGTATTAGGTATGGTAGTGTCTCCAAGCGAGCTTAAACAAATGCAACTTGAAGGGTCAAAAATCAAAAAAGAAAACAACAGGACTTTTCAAAAGGACTCAAACTAGATAGAGACCGGCACTCACAAATAAAACTACTAATGTGTAATGCCAGAGTGAGTTTAGGCATGTGTGTTAAAGTAGAATGTAAAGTAGAATGTGCACCCATGTCTGACCACCACCTGGCTACAAAAAGCTACAAACAAAATATATAGAGCTCTTTTGCAGTGGCGGCTGGTGACATTTTAGGATGGGGGGGCCAACCCGCCCTTCCTTTTTGACCCCTCCCACTTCTTATATGCCCCACCCCTTATAGATTCTGCCCATTGTGTCGGGAGTATACAGCCCAGCATCATCAGATAGGGTATACAGCATCGCCAGATAGGGGTATACAGCATCACCAGATAGGGGTATACAGCATGACCAGAGGGGTATATACATGACCAGAGGAGGATACACATGATGAGAGGAGTATACAGCATGACCAGAGGGGTATACAGCATGACCAGAGGGGTAGACAGCATGACCAGAGGAGTAAGTACACAGTATGACCAGAGGGTTATACAGCATGACCAGAGGGGTATACACATGACCAGAGGGCTATACAGCATTACCAGAGGTCTATACTGCATGACCAGAGGAGTATACAGCATGACCAGAGGCGTATACAGCATGACCAGAGGCGTATACAGCATGACCAGTGGGGTATACAGCATGACCAGAGGGGTATACAGCATGACCAGAGGGGTATACAGCATGGCCAGAGGAGTATACAGCATGACCAGAGGGGTATACAGCATGACCAGAGGTGTATACAGCATGACCAGGACAATATACAGCATGACCAGAGAAGTATACAGCATGACCAGAGGAGTATACAGCATGACCAGAGAGGTATACACATGACCAGAGGAGTATACAGAATGAACAGAGGGGTATAAAGCATGGCCAGAGGGGTATACAGCATGACCAGAGGAGTATACATCATGACCAGAGGAGTATACATCGTGACCAGAGGTGTATACAGCATAACCAGAGGCATATACAGCATGACCAGAGGTGTATACAGCATGACCAGAGGCATATACAGCATGACCAGAGGGGTATACAGCATGACCAGAGGAGTATACAACATACAGCATCCAGCACCCCCTCCCCCCAGGGCAGTCGGGACATCAAAGTCCTGCACTTACCCCACCTAGGAGCGGGCAGGCAGGCAGTGGTGTCCGGCGAGCAGGGAACAAGCAGTGCATCCCCCTACTCCTCTAAGAAAGGCGTCCAATAGGATCGCCTGCCTCCTCAGCCAATCGGGAAACTGGTAACATACCGGCGCTTCCCGATTGGCTGAGAGGCGTTCAGTGTTACAAAAGCAAATATTAATTTGCTTTTGTAACACACGTGAGTGGGCTCTGCGGTGCCATGCTGTGCACTTGGAGCCACTCTATTTTGAGGCGGTTGGTTTTTGGTTGCGGGCGGCCATATCTATCCATTAGCATTGAGGGGGTGGTCGGAGAGAGGGGGCGGCGCCCGTGCGCCCTTAATGGACGGGCCGCCCATGCTCTTTTGGTATTACATTATAGTTTACCAGATGGGTTTTACTTCCTCTTTATTACCCTGCAATGTAAATTAGCCCATTATGTGGCACTTACCTGCATTGGAAGCCCGCGCTGTCCGACAATGTCCCCGCTCCAGGCCGTGTCCATCTTCTGCCCCTCTTCCTTCCGGGGCCCTGATCTCCGGCTCTGTGACTGGCCGGAGTCGCGTGATGTCACTCCCGCACATGAGCGTGGGAGCTGCCAATCGCGGCACAATGTCAGTGAAGGAACGACACAGAGGCCATTTCTTCACTGCGCATGTGCCCGATGACGTGGGCACATCACAGTACACTGTATATCTCCTAAGCTGTGCAGGTTTAGGAGATATGCAGGGAACCTACAGGTAAGCCTTATCATAGGCTTACCTGTAGGTTAAAGAGGCTGTCTAGGGTTGACAACCACTTTAATGTAGCTGCTAATGAGATCGTAAGAGTCATGATTACCTTTTGCTGAAGGAAAGATTCCAATCAGGTTATGTCACAATAAATTATGCAAAAGAAATGTATCAGGAATGCTAAAAGGTATACAAAAGGGTTGAGCTATATTTAACACATGTAGAACTGGCAGTCTGAAATAAATAAGTAGAACAAATATGTTTTAATGTGTTACACCCTTGATAAACTCATGCCTAAATTTAAACCACAAAGTAAAGAAGAGATGTGGGTTTGAATTTGGAGTCCTGAGTTCAATTCCCTCCAAGGACACTAACTTTTGTGCACTTTCCATTTTTATTTAAAAAGTCCTAACCATTTTAGTGGCTTCCCACCCAAAACTGATTAGTGAATGTGGGTCTGTATGATAATGGCAGGATATTTTATCTTAAAATAATCTTAATTTTTTGTTTTTTATTCAAATAAAAACACGATATACTTACCCATAACATGTAACAAGCCATTTACTATGGAGACACCTGTGTGAGGGTGATCCTGAGCCAGGCTTTGTGTGTCCTTAGACACACACAGCGTGGCTTGGCTCCGCTTCCTCTTCACAGGATTTGACTGGCAGCAGCAGCAGCCTATGACTCCCACTGCTCTCAGTGAAACCTGTAAATCCAGGAAGAAAGGAGAACGGGAGCTGCTGGCGGGACTGTGCTGGATCGAGAGACGTGACAGGTAAGTGTTTAGGGAAGAGGAGGAAAAAGTACTTGAGTGTTTTTTTTTATCTTAATGAAAGGAATGCATAGGGTATAAAAACACGTAGACTTTACAACCACTTTAAGGTACTAATTCGTGTTTTAACTGATGAGCTGTCGTGCCTCCCCTATTCATTTATATAGCACTTGTGCCAACTGCAAGACAGAAGCCCTACAAAAAAATACATGTGAATATTTCCCAGTGCTGTGGGCAAGGTAAGGTAAGGGGTTTTCAGTAGGCAGCCAACTAACATACTCGCCTGTCTTGCATAGATTACACTTCATCATAAACATGGCACATTATATGTTAACATGAATAAACATTTGGCATACATTTTGAGAGTTATGGTATCCAGGTAGGTGTTGCTGGTCATTTGATAAGTTGTTCGATTTCTTTTGATTAAGTACATCTTCCTCCTCCTAAGTAATAAAAAGAACAATTATGTTATTACTATACTTAAACAGGAATAAACCATACATGTAATAATGCATTAGCAAGCACATCTAAAACCATTCCTTGAACAGGTTATTGGGAAGGGTGCCAAGTGATATAATCTTCCCTGTACTTATGCCTTCTACTTAAAGTGATACTAAACACACGCTGTTTAATTCACATTGTCCCTTCTATCTCTGTATGTGGACGATGGCACTGTAATTATTTTATTAAAAAAAAACAAAAAAACACTTAAGTACCTTTTTCCTAATCGATTTTCAGCTATCCCATGACCCAGATCTTTCCCAGCCCGCCTGTAGGAAAACATAAGCAGGAGGAGCTTCTAGCCTTTACTGCTGGTCACATGTTCAAAATAAAAAAGCAGCCTTTGGAATACAGAGTAAAAATAAATAAATACTATAAATAAACTGTTTTAAATTGCCATACAAATATATATTTGAAATTAAATCTTTATTATTTTGTGGAAAAACCCTGGTGTGGACGGATTTCAGCCAGTCACAGGCTGTATCACGCCCCTCCAGCCCGTGTCTTAGAATAAGAGGGAGGTGAAGCCTCCATTAATCTATGTGTACCTTTCCCGCACCCATTTTGTTTAGCTGGTTAGTGGGCATAGAGGAGGAGGGAGGGAGTGGGCTGTCATTTGCCACTGTGTATGTGCCCACAAGTGTGACTCTATAGTCACATGGAGTGCTCAGATGTGATAGGGAGGAAATGCTCAACATAGAAATACACTGAAAACTTAGCATGTGCGGAATTGCTACCACAGCTGCAAAATCTCTAGCTGAATTGAGGATATGGACAGAGGGTGGAGATAGAAAGTGGCAGAAGCAACCAGTTTTTTTGTAGAATACAGAAAACAAACAGTGTGAACAGAGTATAATACAGCATTTATTGAGTTTTTTTATGATGTGGGCTTAGTGACACTTTAACCCCTTCATGTCGACATAACGCATATATGCGGCTTTCTGCTTCAAGTGCTGCAGACATCACCCCGGTACTGTTTTTTAGAGCCGATGATCAGCTTTCTTGTAATAACAAACAATGTGGCTAATCGGCTGCTTGGCTGTTATTACAAGCAGTGGAAGGGGACACCACCCATCCCCTTTTTCACCGTGGCTCACCCAGGCTCTCCCGTCCCCAAGCAACCTTGCCGGCTGGTGGGAGACCTGAACAAGGCCAGAATTTGAATGCTTTTTAGTGCAATATATAGACCCCAGATCCCTAAAAAAAAACTGTCATGTGCCTATTGTTGTCACAAGGGATGTTTATATTCTTTATGACAGCAATAAAAGTCATAGAAAAAAGGGACAGTGTAAAAAAAAAATTTAAAGCGCCCCATCCTTCCGTGCTCATGTGCAGAAGCGAATGCATACATAAGTCGCGACTGCAAATGTAAACAGTGTTAAAACCACACATGTGAGGTATCGCCACGAATATTAGAGCGAGAGCAATAATTCTAGCACCAGACCTCTTCTGTAACGCTAAAATGGTAACCGTTAGAAAATGTTAAAGCGTCGCCTATGGAGATTTTTAAGTACCGTAGATTGTCGTCATTAGCTGATGCTACCGTATTAATATGAAGGTATATCTAAGTCAAACTTAAAATAAAGTCTTGAGATACACACAGTGAACATAGACTTCAGTTTTTCATGAAAACATCTGTGTAGTGCACCAGATCTCTCCACTTGAAGACCAGGCCTTTTATGACACTTTTTGTAACAATCAGTATTTCTTTCTATAGGCCCTGTAGAATAAATTGGTGGGTGTTGCAATTTTTTATGTCACACGGTATTTGCACAGTGGTTTTTCAAATGCAATTTTTTGGAAAAAATACACCTTTTTTAATTTTAATGCACAAAAACACAATATAATACCCAATGGTTTGGTAAAATTTAAAAAAGAATGTTTTGGCAAGTAAATAGACACCAAACATTTTTAAAATTGCCCACGTCCGTTTAATGGCGACAAATGACATCAATTTTACTATCCATAGGTGGCGCTTTAAAAGCCTTTACAGGTTACCACTTTAAATTTACACAGGAGGTCTGGTGCTAGAATTACTGGCCATGATCTGACGTTCACGGTGATACCTCACATGTGTGGGAAGATTGCTATTTGCGTGCTTGTGGGACCGACTTGTGCACTCACCTTTCTGCGTGGTGTGATTGGTTGCTTTCCATTTTTAACCGCTTCAATACTGGGCACTTTCACCCCCTTCCTTCCCAAACCAATTTTCAGCTTTCTGTGCTCTCGCATTTTCAATGAGAATTGTGCGGTTATGCTACACTGTACCCAAATTAAATTCTTATCATTTTGTTCACACAAATAGAGCTTTATTTTGGTGGTATTTAATCACCACTGCGTTTTTTATTTTTTGTGATATAAACGAAAAAAGAGCGAAAAATTAAAAAAAAAAAAAAACAATATTTTCTATTTTCTGTTTTAAAAGAAATTCAATAAAATCAAACGTTGTTATAAATTTATGTCAAAATGTATTCTGCTACATGTCTTTGGTAAAATAAAATCCGAATAAGAGTATAATAATTGGTTTGTGTGATCACGGACAGATGTGCGCAGATGATCACACTGACATATGAGTGCAGATGATCATTGGGACAGATGATTTTACTGGGACATATGTGGGGGACACTGCGGGGGGGGGGCAAGTGTGGGGACACTGGGGACATGTGTGGGATGATGACACTTTGTGGGGCACTGTGTGAGGACACTGAGACAGTGATCAGTGTGTAAACAGCTGTAAAAACAGCTCATACACACTGATCACCGCCGGCTGCAGCGATCCACTCTCACTCTCCTCACTGACAACTTCCGTCTGAGGAGATGAGGAGAAGGAGAGCCGATCGCCTAGCAACCGGCTTTCTATTTACATCAAATGATGGCTGTGATTGGACACAACCATCATGTGATCAGGAGGGCTAATCACAGAACTTTCATGCCGATGTGAGATGCGCTGTGTCCGGGTGACACAAGCGCATCGGGGTCGCGCTGCTGCGCGGGCACGCGGCCGCCGATCCTGCTCCTTCTGAGGGACATTCCCGAACGTCCACTCAGAAGGAGGAAGTGCCCACCCAGCAGTATATGTGCAGTGGCCAGGTGGGAAGTGGTTAAAAAAATGGATTTTTTGTATAACTTACCGTAAAATCCTTTTCTCTGAGTTCACTGACGGACGCAGCCTTCTTATGACACATGGGGTTATGCTCATCCTACTAGGAGTAGACTAGGCAAAAACAAACAAAAGTGTAGGTTGGCCCCTCCCAGGGGGCCGTCCTCACCTCAACATATAATCCCCCTGTCCTGTACAGCACATCAGTTCGTAACAAGCCGTACAAAACCAACGCAGAGGGGTGGGTGCTGCGTCTGTCAGTGAACTCAGAGAAAAGGATTTTACGGTAAGTTATACAAAAAATCCATTTTTCTCTTCCGTTCACTGACAGACGCAGCCTTCTTATGGCACATGGGGACGTCCCAAAGCTGTGCCAATCAAGAGGGGTGGGCAAAAACCATAACAAATGTACCCAACAGAAAGACGCCCTCTCAGGCAGTGCTAACCGTGCCTAAACTGCCGCTTGTAAAACTTTGCGGCCAAAAGCAGCATCCGAGGATGCTAAAACATCAACCTTGTAAAACTTAGTAAACGTGTGCACTGAGGCCCAAGTAGCTGCCTTGCACACCTGGGACACCGAAGCTTGGTGTCTAAATGCCCAGTAAGTACTAACTGCCCTGGTGGAATGAGCCGTGACTGGAAACGGGGGAACCTTACCCCGAATCTCATACGCATGAGTCACGGTCCTCCGTATCCAACGTGATACGGTAGCTGACGAGGCCGCCAAACCTTTGCGCGACCCTTCTGTCAGCAAAAATAAAGAATCAGACTTCCTAAAAGAAGCTGTAGAACTTAAATATACCCGCAAAGCCCTCACCACATCCAGAGAATGCAGCTTGACCTCTTTAGGATGTGACGGGTGCGGACATAATGAGGGAAGAACAATATCCTCATTTAAATGAAAAGAAGAAACCACCTTCGGAAGAAATGAAGGTGAAGGCCGCAGAACTGCCTTGTCCCTATGGAGGACCAAGTAGGGTGACCTGCAGGACAAAGCTGCCAGCTCCGACACCCGCCTGGCGGATGTGATAGCCACCAGAAAAGCCACCTTCTGCGACAATAAGCGTAAGGGAATGTCCCTGATCTTTTCATATGGTGGTTTCTGTAACACAGAAAGCACCAAATTCAAATCCCACGGTGCCAGAGGCGACCGTATCCGAGGGG
Organism: Glandirana rugosa; assembly: GCA_018402905.1. Lineage (NCBI taxonomy): Eukaryota > Metazoa > Chordata > Amphibia > Anura > Ranidae > Glandirana > Glandirana rugosa. The sequence continues at coordinate 1,130,852 of BLSH010218016.1, forward strand.
CGACATGACGTACTCCCTGTACAAATGTACGGATCAATGAGTGAGACGCCAATGGTCGTTGAAAAAGAACCGCCAGGGCCGAAATCTGCCCCTTAAGCGTACTTAACGCCAGGTTCTTGTCCAGTCCTTGCTGCAAAAATGACAGCACTCTGGATACTCTATAAGAGCGGGGATTCCATCCTCCCGCCTCGCACCAGGTAATATAGGCCTTCCAGGTCCTATGATAGATCTTACGTGAGGTGCTCTTACGTGCTTTCACCATAGTAGGGATTACGGAGTCTGATCCCCTATCCCTCAATACCTGGGCCTCAATAGCCAAGCCGTCAAAGCCAGCGAGGGTAAAGCAGGGTGCAAGATGGGCCCCTGAGACAGTAAGTCTTCGCGAAGTGGAAGACGCCATGGAACATCTGCCACCATCAGTACTATATCGGCGTACCACGGACGCCGCGGCCAATCCGGAGCCACCAGAATCGTCATGATTCCCTCTGCTTCTATCCTGCGCAAAACACGCGGTAGAATCTTCAGAGGAGGAAAGATGTACAGTAGCCGATACCGACCCCAGGGCGTTACCAGTGCGTCCGAGGCGACCGCCAACGGATCCCTTGCTCTGCACACAAAGGCCTGTACCTTGTGATTGTACCTGGAGGCCATCAGGTCCACCTCTGGGGTGCCCCATTTGGAGCAAATCTGGTGGAACACCTCTGGATGTAGGGACCACTCCCCCTGATCCAGAGTCTGGCGGCTGAGAAAATCCGCCTGCCAATTTTCCACGCCCGGGATGTAGATTGCAGAGAGAGCTGGCACGTGAAGCTCTGCCCACCGAAGGATCAGAGCCGCCTCCGCGGCTGCTGCTGCGCTTCTTGTTCCGCACTGATGGTTCACATACGCCACCGCTGTGGCATTGTCCGACTGGACCCGAACAGGGCGGCCTCGCAGCCTTTCTGTCCAATGAGACAGGCAAAGCCTGATCGCTCTCAGTTCCAGTACATTTATCTGAAGACGAGCTTCTCGTACTGACCAATGACCCTGGACAAAGGATTGTCCCAGGACTCCTCCCCACCCTGACAGGCTGGCATCCGTTGTCACTATCGACCAATTGAGGGGAGGAAAACTCTTCCCCAACCTTATGGCCGGAGCCCGAATCCACCAAATCAGAGACCCTCGAGACTGCTGATCCAACCTGATCCGTCTGTCTAGGGATAGGGGAGACTTGTCCCACTGAGACAGAATTGTCTTCTGTAGGAGCCTACATGCCTACCTGGGCATAAGGCACCGCTTCGAACGTCGACACCATGAGACCCAACACTCGCATACAGAACCGTAAGGAGAAACACTGGCGTGACAACAGGGTTCGCACTGCTGCCTGAAGAGTCAGTAACTTGCCCGGTGTTAGAAACATCCTTGCTTGTACCGTGTCCAGAATCAGACCCAGGTACTCCAGCCTGCAAGTCGGAGTCAATGATGACTTTTGTAGGTTGATCAGCCAACCGAACTCCTCCAACGTGGCTACAGTGATTGTCACGTTCTCCTCCAGAGCTGTAGCCGACTCTGCTCTCAGCAGTAAATCGTCGAGGTACGCTACCACCGCGATACCTCTTTGCCTCAGTAACGCCATCATCGGGGCCACCACCTTGGTGAACACCCGGGGAGACGAGGCCAACCCGAAGGGAAGTGCCACAAACTGGTAATGCAGATCTCCCACTGCGAAACGCAGAAAACGCTGATGACTGAGACAAATCGGGACATGGAGATATGCGTCCTTGATGTCCAGGGACGCCAGAAATTCCCCTTGGCGTAGGGTGACCACGACCGAGCGGATGGATTCCATCCTGAACCTCTTCGTCTCCACGAAGCGATTCAATGCTCTAAGATCCAAAACAGGTCTGACCCCGCCCTTTTTGGGTACCACAAAAAGGTTTGAATAAAATCCGTGAAATCTCTCCATCCTGGGTACCGGTATGATCACCCCCTGTTCGGCGAGAGCTCGGACAGCGCCTAGAAGCTCCTGGTGGTGTTCCTGCGTGAGCCTCAGATTTGAGGGGAAGAATCTTTCTGGGGGCAGAGAGCTGAATTCTATCCTGTACCCGGAAGACACCACCTCCAGGACCCACCGATCGGTGATGCGGGCAGCCCATCTGTCTGCAAACCCCAGTAACCGGCCCCCCACCCGTGAAGTGGGTGGGGGCAACCCATCATGCGGAGGCGGAATTATCCTTCTCTTTTTCGGACTTATGCTGCCAGGGCCTTTTACTGTGCCCTGCGAAACCCTTTCCGGTCTTGCAGCTTTTCCCTGCTGAGCCGGATGCCCGAAAAAACTTTTTCTGACCTGACGCGACAGGCCCCTGTCTGCGTCGCAACTCACGCCGTTTAGGCTCCGGGAGAAAAGTACTTTTACCTTCCGTGAAATCCTTAATGATTTCATCCAACCGTGGGCCAAACAGCCGCTCTCCCTGAAAGGGAAGGTCTGCCAGTGCCTTCTTTGAAGCCTGATCGCCCGACCAAGCTCGGAGCCATAGCACCCGTCTGATAACAATTGAAAAAACAGACATTTTTGACAATATAGGAAGGAGGTCCAAAGCAGCATGACATATGTAGCGGAGCCCCTCTTCCAAATGTTGCACCCGCTGTACCTCAGCCTGTGCACAATCACAAGTCAAATTAGTGCATAGAGCAGTAGCCTGCACCCACAGCGACTGTGCCGCCATTGCAGTTGCTAGCGCCGGCCGCATGGCTGACCCAGCCAACAAGAACAGTGCTTTGGACACTGTCTCTGTGCGGCGATCGGCCGCTTCCTTAAAGGAAGGTGACCCCTCCAAGGGAATGGTAGTTGCTTTATTCACCCGCGCCACGGCAGGGTCCACCACCGGGGAGGCCCATCTTTTAGTAAAGCTCTCCTCAAAGGGGTAGCGCACCGCAAAGTTCTTAGGCAAAGTAAAAGAACTTGGTGGCCTACGCCACTCCTTAAACACCGCCTGCTCAAACACTTGGTCATAAGGGTAAGCCCTAGGGGCCCTAGGCGGTTTAAGTTGGCCACAAACATAAGCGGACTCATGCGACTCCCCAGCTGGATCAAGCCGCATGGACTTGCGGATATCAGTGATCAGTGCTTCCACTATCGCCTTATCACGCGAAGACAGAGTTTCTTGACTCTCCTCATGCTCTGAGGGTGGTTCACCCTCTGAAAGATAGATCTGAATCCTCCCCGGAGGAAAGAGGGGGTGGTGGGCGTTTTTGAGGAACCCTTGGAACGGGTACCTCCGCCCTGGGAAAGAACTCCCCAAACACCGCCCTCAGCTGTACCAAAGACACTAGCATTCCTGGGGTGGATTGTAGATCCGCAGGTACTCCTGCCATAGTATTGCCGGCCTCTGACATTACAGGCTTCCGGCACCCCCACTGTGTAACCACCACCTCTACTCCACCAATCAACCAGGGAGACCCGGGAGGATTGCCCACACCGCTACCAGCACCCAGGAAGGGCCAGCTATACTTGCTGTTTAGATGCCTCAGCACTCCGACCGGAAGAGCAATGCCCACCAACTACTGCACGCCAGGAGCCTGCTGCTGTGTGTCAGCCACGCTGTACAATCGAAAACCGGAAGCCCACTTCCGTTTTTAAACACTTCCTGTACCAGGGCTGCACTTCCTTGAGCTACCACTGGAGGCCGCCAGACCGCAGGCTGAGAACCGCATGGTTTCACAAACAATGGACGCTGCCATTACACCCGCGCGGTCGGCCACGAACGAGCGGTGCTATCCTT
>BLSH010218016.1:1134959-1155013 GCA_018402905.1 Glandirana rugosa
ATTAGGATAGTCGATTGATCGGCGACCTAACGAAAATGTTCGTCACCCTCACCATCAGGGGGAGGGCGGAGGAAGGTGACGAAAGAGTCCGAGAGGGCAGGGTTGTCCTCTGGCTCGATGGTCGGTCGCCTTCGACCTTCCAGAGACTAGTGGAGATTCAATATCCTTTACTACTCGTAAGTAGTGAAGGCCAAAGGGGCCTACATTTGTCGTGGTAAAGAGAAGGCAAGTGACTGTCTGCGTCAGAAGAATACTGTGTACCCCAATACGAGTAGGATGATCCTCATCTGATCCGTTTTTGTTTGTTTTCGCATCCAACCGGGGAGGGTCCCCCGGCAGGAGTGGAGTCGTATATTAGGGGGACAGGACATGTCGTGTAGTCAAAAATAAACGGATCACGTTCCTCGGCCCCCTGGGAGGGGCCAACCTACGCTTTTGTTTGTTTTTGCCTAGTCTACTCCTAGTAGGATGAGCATAACCCCATGTGTCATAAGAAGACTGCGTCTGTCAGTGAACGGAAGAGAAATGGTGCTGTTTACATCCGGGGAAACCGGAAGTGATGAATGCTCATCATTTCCTATAACTTAGAGGTGATCAGAGACCTTCCAGCTTCCGCTGGCTGGTAGCTCGGTCTCCTGTTGGGACGGGAGAGCCTGAGAAAGCAGTGGAAGGAGGCGGGAGGGGGACTACCACTCCCACTGCTTGTAAAAGCAATCCAGCGGCTAGTTAGCTGATAGGATTACTTTTACAAGAAAGTTGACCATTGGCTCTAAAAAACAGTTGCCGGTATCGTCCCAGTATAACCACTTGAAGTCCAGGGACGTACCAGTAAGTCTCTGGTCGTCAAGTGGTTAAAGTTGAATTTCAGGCATGAATATTGTTATACAGTTTCATTGGCCGAGCTTGGACCAATGTAAGTATGTGTCTACCATACTTGTGGGATTCCCCTGGAAGCTGGAAATCATTGTAGTAGGAATTGCTATTACAGTGATGTCCACTTGCTTCTGGGTCCTGTGCTGAGCAGCTACCCTGCTGCTTACTAAACACAGGAGTTTGCCCACTTGGCATGGGTGCCATTAAGAGAATGCTTTTCACTTTCTCAATGAATGTAAAGCATTCTCTGATTGGACGAAATGGAGATTGTATGCCACCGCCCTGCCTCTCCATCTCGCCCAATCAGAGAATGCTTTGAACTGCATGACGTTCAGAGTTCATCAGTCCGAGGAATGTAGTGTTAAAGCACATTGTACATAGTTCAAAAGTTTGTGGTACTCACATCTCATAGCAGACCGACTTACTCATAGTCTACTTTTCTGCCCTAAACCCCCCAATTATTAACCTTTTTTTTCTCTTTCTCTCTCTCTCCCTTCTGGTATTCTTCTCCCAGTCTTTCCATCTATCTGTAAAAATTAGGCAGTTTTCTACCACTTATAGCAGGGGTCGGTCACCCGTGGGCAGCACTCAGCCCACTACTGCTAGATGTCCGGCCCGTCAGTGCCCGTGATTAATTCATGGGCATCCCGGCCCACAAACATTTTTGCCGCTGTCATTGGATATCGGCGAGTGGCTGGTATCACAGGGCTGGATGGGGGTGGGAACCATGGAAGTTAACTTTTTACATTACACAGCCATTGATTGGTGGCCAGGTGATCCTAGTATCCAATCACTAGCCTGGTAATGTGAAAAGTTAACCAGCAGTTCCCGCCCTGTGATACTGATCTCTGCTCGCTATACACCTGTGTAAGGTAGGAGAGTTCTACCTACACAGTGTGTGTTTGTGGGGTGGATGGGGGCAGAGGACACTATGGGGGGGGTGCAAAAGACAGAGGACACTGCTTTGGGGGCACAGGAAACTTGCTATGGGGGAGGGGCCAGAGGATTCTGATATGGGGTACAGAAAACACTGCAATAGGGGGGACCCTATTAGGGATGCCATCACCCATGGGGACAGGGACCCCATCTTCCCTGGGGACAGGGACCCCTTATCATCTGGGGACAGGGACCCCTTCTCCCCTTGGGACAGGGACCCCATCACCCCTGGGGACAGGGACCCCTTCTCATCTGGGGACAGTGACCCCCTCACCAGTTCGCTAATATGAAAAGTTAACTCGACAGCTCCCGTGCCCGGTGCTGCTTTGCCTCTGCCTTCAGTTCAGGATTTTCCCGCCTCCTGCTCTCCGCTCTTTGAAAAGTAGGAGAGTGAAGGGAGGAAAAGACGTGGAACTGTGAAGGATGGGGATACAGGAGGGCAGTGCTGTGTGTGGGGGGTCATGTAAAGGCGAGCAGTACTGTGGGGGAGGGAGATATGTGAAGGGGAGCAATGATGTGGGGGGATATGTGAAGGGGGCAATGCTGTAGGGGGGATATGTTAAGGGGGCAGTGCTGTAGGGGGGATGTGTGAAGGGGGCAGTGGTGTGGGGGGATATGCGAAGGGGGCAGTGCTGTGGGGATATGTGAAGGGGACAATGCTGTAGGGGGGTATGTGAAAGGGGCAGTGATGTGTGTGGGGGTGGTAATGTAAAGGGGGACAGTGCTGTGGGGATGATATGTGAAGGGGGGCAGTGCTGTGATGGGAAGATGTGAAGGGGGACAAGCAGCTGCACACAAAATGAGGTGCTGCACAGAAAACCTGCAGGGGTACCATTGACCCTTAAACGCACTGAAATACAAGCTGCAATTTACTGCATATGGACATTGCATGGCACAAACGCACCATGCAGTTTCCATGGGGTTGCATTTTTAAAAAGGTGCCAGGACCCTTTCTCAGCAGCCCATTCAAATGAAAGGGCTGTCGTGCCTGCACACCTGGGCCGTGATGTAAAGAATCACACAAAACTGTGATTTGGACCTCTGCTGGAAGAAAATTTTACTAATCGGACCTCCGTGAATTTTAATTCAATACCCCTGATTATAGGATAGATTATAGGTATGATGTTTGAATGTATCAGATCTTAGGTTGTCCTTAAGCAAATGTGACAATGTGAAACATGAAAAGCAAGACATGCTGGTACTACACCTGAAGTATAGCTTCAGCGCGTCTAAGCAGGACCTCGATATTGCAGAGGACTTCTTCTTCCCAGTCTATTAGCCTGATTATGAAAATGAGATACAATATAAAAACAATACAGCCTCCATAGTGTATGTCAAAGCAAACCTACCAGTGGGTCTTTGGTACCTCCTTCTATGCCTTTTTACTAGAATTATACATTAGTTCTTTACATCTGCTATATTATTCACGTCTCATAAATAAGAAGTCAAACATAGGTGTTCAAACATGTTATTTCATAAAAAACTTATCAACTTAATTAAAAGTCTGCGCACCCCTTTCCCACATTTTGCGGTTTGCAGGACCAATATTATTAAATATTAGGTATATCTATACGTAATTAGCAGATGCTGTAAAGTGCAAGTTTTGAAATGCCCAAATAATTATAATAAAGTTGTTGATAGCTATTATTAGTCTAATTAGCATTACTGTTATAAAGTGTAGTACCCCTGTCCTAGGCTGGCTAAATTTAGTACATAGCCCTGCTGTATCCAACTGAGCTGCAATTCATTTTTGAGGTCTGTTCAGGCTTTCTCTAAACCTGGTGATTGATTGCTCCTGTCTGCTGCTGGAGGAATGTTCCAGCAATAGTGTGGGGGTCAATCACTGGGTTATGAATAGTTATCTCACTTTAGACAATTCCTGGAAGGCAGACCCAGAAGGTGTGGATGAGAAGATAAATATTTGAGAGGATCTGATCAGTCTTTTTATCCCTTGGGGCTTGTAGCCAGAGAGGGGGCATGTGTATGTTCCAGAGAAGCCACTGTTACTAGGCCTCAGCTGGTACCAAGTGTTGGGGGCCTGGAAGATACTACCTGTAGAAGCTGGGCTGGAGAAGGACACCTTCACTGCAGGGGAGCTGGACAGGAGCTACTCCCTGAATATTGGGAGTGTTTTTGAGAGTTAGACACCAGATGTTGCTGCTTAAGGACTGTGACTGCTCTCATAGGGACGTCACGTCGTAGGAGGAAGTCACGTGACGTGACGTAACGCGTAGGACCAGATACAGCCCGAGCCGGAAGCACAGTGAGAGACGGCGGTGCTGTTTTTAAGTTTTTATATGCGTGGTGTTCTTTATTTATGTAAGCAGCCAATTTTACATTTTAATAAACAGTTTTGGCATTGCTATATTACACTATGGGAGCCTGTCTTCTCTATCCCTGAGGGGGAGTTCCGCCAGTAGTTACCTACTAAAGAAATTGAGAGGAACCTGTGAGGAACCCGAAAGGAAAGAACTGAGGGAAGAGCGCCCCCTAGGTGGGAGGACCATACAGCATAAGCTAGTGGCATCTAGCTAAAGGCGTACATACTGCGCCCTGGAGGTGAGAGTTCTGTGAGCACATTTAGGAGAGCACCGTCACAAGAGTCCCCCTGGTGGTGTTTGAAGATATCTACCAGATAGACTCTTATGGACTTTTGCACAACTTCAAGCACTCTATTCTACTCTTTCTCAATTTGTTTTGAGCACCTATTCTAACACGGAAATAATCTTAAGATATCACATGTGATTCTATGTGATTGAAGAACGGTTTTAGTTATTTATGGACTTTCTATTCACATTTTTTTATTATTACACTAAGTCACTTTATTTATGGCATTGCTCTATTTTTTGATGTGTATTTTTATATTCTGACATTTCATGGCACAATCTACAGGCACTTAGTCACGGTTTATATAAGCACTATATATCAATCTATATCACATATTATATGTAGAGTTTGTGCAAACAGAGTCGTATCCTCCACATACTAACTGCGCAGTACTCCATTATATAAGCTATTTCATGTGGTACTATTGTGTATAGTATTAGTACTGCAGCAGTTGGGTTTAGCTTTTTCATTTGAGGATAATCTATACACCCATAGAGTGGCAGCGCAGGGGACTAGATTACATTCCCTTTAATACATAGAAGCTGTACTATCACTTCTATAAGTGAAATATGATCTATGAATGGAGGAAGTGAACCTTTCATTCATCTGCCTGTCCTCCTTTCATAGATAGCTTCAGTGGCGGCTGGGGAAATTTTAGGATGGTGGGGCGCCAGACCCGGCCCTTCCTTTTTGACCCCTCCCACTTCTCATAAGCCCCACCCTTATAGTTTCCACCCCTTGTGTCAGGACTATACAGCCCAGCATCACCAGATAGGGTATACAGCATCACCAGATAGTGGTATACAGCATTACCAGATAGGAGTATACAGAGTCACCAGATAGGGGTATACAGAGTCACCAGATAGCGGTATACACTCACAGAGTCACCATATAGCAGTATACAGAGTCACCAGATAGCAGTATACAGAGCCACAGATAGCAGTATACAGTCACCATATAGCAGTATACAGAGCCCCAGATAGCAGTATACAGAGCCCCAGATAGCAGTATACAGTCCCAGATAGAGTATACAGGGTCCCAGATAGGGTATTCAGTCACCAGGTAGGGTATACAGGGTCCCAAATTGGGCATACAGGGTCCCAGATAGGGTATACAGTCACCAGATAGGGGTATACAAGGTCCCAGATAGGGTATACAGGGTCCCACATAGGGTATACAGGGTCCCAGATAGGGGTATACAGGGTCCCAGATAGGGTATACAGGGTCCCAGATAGGGTATACAGTCACCAGATGGCAGTATACAGAGCCCCAGATAGCAGTATACAGTCCCAGATAGGGGTATACAGAGTCCCAGATAGGGTATACAGGGTCCCAGATAGGGTATACAATCACCAGATAGGGGTATACAGGGTCGCAGATAGGGTATACAGGGTCCCAGATAGGGGTATACAGAGTCCCAGATAGGGTATACAGTCACCAGATATGGTATACAGAGTCTTAGATAGGGGTATACAGAGTCCCAGATAGTGTATACAGTCACCAGATGGCAGTACACAGAGCCCCAGATAGCAGTATACAGAGCCCCAGATAGCAGTATACAGTCCCAGATAGGGGTATACAGAGTCCCAGATAGGGTATACAGGGTCCCAGATAGGGTATTCAGTCACCAGATATGGGTATACAGGGTCCCAGATAGGGTATACAGTCACCAGATAGGGTATACAGGGTCCCAGATAGGGTATACAGAGTCCCCGATAGGGTATACAGTCACCTGATAGGGTATACAAGGTCCCAGATAGGGTATACAGTCACCAAATAGGGGATACATGGTCCCAGATAGGGGCTCGTGGTGCCCCCCCCCCAAAGTTGGGACAAGTCCCGCACTTACCCCATCTAATAGGCAGACTGGCAGTGTGCAGAGATCAGCTTGCGGAGAGCGGGCTGATGGTGTGCAAAGGCAGCACTTGTGGAGAGCATGCTGACAGTGTGCAGAGGCAGCGTGCGCAGAGACCATGCTGGAGCCTGGCTGGCAGCGGAGTGGCAGAGGTCTGTCCTCCTCTCCTCGCGGACAGTCTGCAAAAGTCCCGGCGGAGTGCTGCGCCTGTGTGAGTAATCACGCGGCCAGCATGTCCGCCATAGTCCCGTCCCCGCCCACAGCATCCAATGACAGAGAGTCATTGGCTCTGATGGCTCAGGGGGCAGCCAATCAGACTATGTGTGTGCGCCTGGTCAGCGCACACACATTCTTTTATGACTGACCAATCGGCTCACTACTTGCTGTCAGCTGACAGAAAGGAGCCGAGGAAAAAAAAAAAAGAAAAGTCAATATACCGGCGCCTCCTGCAGGGGCCCGGGCTGACTTTTTATTTTTTCCTTTATGTCAGCAGCGGGGAGGCGGTGCCCAAGCGCCCCTTATACACCAGCCGTCGCTGGATAGCTTATTATTTATAGAAGCTATAGTACAACCTCTATTAACAGAGGAAGTGGGCAGAAAGGGTGGCCTCAGTCATGCACTCTTGATGAGTGACTGTCACATCTCCCTTGGTTCTGTTAAGTCCCTCTGCACCGGAAGATTATGATGGCAGGGGTAGGTGTGGATCAGAGGAAGAAGTTTTATACTAAACAAATAGCCAGCAGCACAAGGGAAACATCTCATTGATAGTAAGTACCTTCCCTTGTGCTAATTTAAAAAAAAAAAATTTAACTAAACTTAAGCAGGTCATAGATGGCAAGGATCGGCCGAGACTCGAACTCTGTATGTACAGGCTGATTGTACCCAAGTTGATTGATCGATCAACTGGGGTACAACCAGCTTGTTGAATTCTACATACACTTATTGCTAGCGGCTTATATACCGCCGCTAGCAGTAATCACTGTGTTCTACTGGTGAGGGCGGTTCCCCCTGCCCGGAGAACACAATGGCTCCGCGAGAGGGATCCCCCCCATCAACACTGACTGTATTGATAGGGGTATTGAGCGATTTTCTTTCCTAATTGCAGTTCCCACATGGCATATAATTTGCAGGCAGTTCACACTGGCATCTGCAAACCACTGTGGGTGTCAGTGTAAAGTTAATGACACCCCAAATCAGTTTGCTGATCGCAGTGCAAACTGTGAAATCGGACAGAAATCGGATTGCATGGGTGTGAACACCCATGCGATCCGATTACAGTGCAGACCAAAAAAGGGTCCTGCACCATTTTGGTCCAAGTGTGATGCAAATTCAGCCATACAAACTGTTCACATTGCACAGACATTGCATTTAATCTGCACAGGAATGCAGTGTGAATCACATGCGATGTCTGGCATCGCAGTAGTGTGAACCCAGCCTAATACACATCCTAAACTGACAAGCACCAGCTGTAGCTAAAATAACACGTTAGCTTGTACATACACAAAGGGTTAGGCACCACTAGATGCATTTTACCAGGCACAGGGATTAAATTGTACATTTTGTGCCCGTTAAAGTGCTATGCATACATATCAACCTCAATCTGCCATTGAGTGAGCAGAGGTTCTTCTAAACTACCAATGGTTGGCAGGGCTGGTTCACGCCACATGCATTGTAATGCATTTTTCAGTGCAGATAAAATGTATGAGCATAAGAAACACAGTGGAGAAAATTCCAACATGTTACTTTTTTCACTTGATCTGCATTTTGCGATTGAAGTCGAGTTTTCAGTAATGTAATGCAACACATTTGAAACATTTTTGTAAATAACACTTACCGATTGCAATTGGAGTGCTCAGAATGGCAGCAGTTCAAAACAGTTCTTGAATGGGCACCTATTTTACAAAAATGTTTAGTTAAGCTGTGAAAGACGTCCTCTTTTTTTGGGTAATGTTCTATTTTTTCATCTGTGGTATTGAGGGATTGGCAACTGTCAGTCTGGATTCCACAGGATTTTTGAGTTCCTATAGGTTTGTAAACAATGGCCTGGGCACCAATGGACTTAAAATAAGGTTCTTTATTGTCAGATATCTGTTTTGTAGCATATATCTGACCAATTGTATTTGTAGCTTGTTTGGCACCATATTCCATTTTAACATGTTGGGGTCCATTAGAGAAGTTGGCAAGTGGTAAGCTCAACCATGGATTTAATAAATCATGTATAGACTGACTAGGTTCATTATTTCTTAAATGTTCCACAGGGGCAGCTTGTAGAACCCCAGCATGTGGTAAAGTTTTCAGGTTACAAAGAGTTTTCACTGGAAATACTGAGAAACCATCTGTACTAAGATCTAAAGAAGTTATCTCCAGTGTAGGGTCTTTGGAAATAGTGTTCTTCCAAAATATAAGTTGCTGTAAGTCACGTTGATGGACTTGTCCAGATTTACTTGTCAAAATATTCCACAGCAGAAGACACCTATTAGAAGGGGAACAGAAATGCTTGCAGAGATAGAATATATATACAGTTGTGCTCATAAGTTTAGATACCCTGGCAGAATATATGATTTCTTGGACATTTTTCAGAGAATATGAATGATAACACAAAAACTTTTCTTTCATCAATCAACTGTGTTTACTCTTTTGAAATCATAATGACAAAAGAAACTACCCAAATGGCCCTGATCAAAAGTCTACATGCCCCAGTTCTTAATACCATGTATTGTCCCCTTTAACATCAATGACAGCTTGAAGTCTTTTGTGGTATTTGTGGATGAGGCTCTTTATCTTCTCAGATGGTAAAGCTGCCCATTCTTCTTGGCAAAAAGCCTCCAGTTCCTGGAAATTCTTGGGCTGTCTTGTATGAGCTGCACGTTTGAGATCTCTCCAGAGTAGCACAATGATATTGAGGTCAGGAAACTGAGATGGCGACTCCAGAACATTCACTTTATTCTACTGTGCAAATGTTCCTCCAGTATTTTTTGATACCATACTGCATTCATCTTGCCATCAATTTTGCCCAAATTTCCTGTGCCTTTATAGCTCACACATCCCCAAAACATCAGCGATCCACCTCCATGTTTCACAGTTGGAATGGTGTATCTTTCATCATAGGCCTTGTTGACTCCTCTCCAATTGTACTGTTTATGGTTGTGACCAAAAAGCTAAATTTTGGTCTCATCACTCCAAATGATTTTTGCTAGAAGGTTTGAGGCTTGTCTCTGTGCTGTTTGGCGTATTGCAAGCAGGATACTTTGTGGCATTTGCGTAGTAATGGCTTTCTTCTGGCGACTCGACCATGCAGCCCATCTTTCTTCAAGTGCCTCCTTATTGTGCATCTTGAAACAGCCACACCATGTTTTCAGAGAGTCCTGTATTTTATCTGAAGTTATTTGTGGGTTTTTCTTTGCATCCAAAACACTTTTCCTGGCAGTTGTGGCTGAAATGTCATTTGGTTTACCTGACCATGGTTTGGTTTCAACAGAACCCCTCATTTTCACCTTCTTGATTAGAGTTTGAACACTGCTGATTAGCATTCTCAATTCCTTGGATATCTTTTTATATCCCTTCCCTGTTTTATACAGTTCAACTACCTTTTCCCACAGATCCTGTGACAATTCTTTTGCTTTCCCCATGACTCAGAATCCAGAAATGTCAGTGCAGCACTGAATGAAAGATGCAAGGGTCTGTCAGGAGTCCAGAAACTCATTAAATGTTTATACAGACACACACTAATTACAAGCAAACAGATCACATGTGAGGATAGTTACCTTTAATATCCATTCAAACCCCTTTGTGTCAACTTGTGTGTATGTTATCAGGCCAAAATCACCAGGGTATGTAAACTTTTGATCAGGGTCATTTAGGTCATTTTTGTTGTCATTATGATTTAAAAAAAGTAAACACAGTTGATTGATAATAAATGGCTTCAGCCAAACACTAACAATGAGTGAAAGAAAAGTTTTTGTGTTATCTTTCATATTCTCTGAAAAATGGCCAAGAAATCATAAATTCTGCCAGGGTATGTAAACTTATGAGCACAACTACAACTGTGCATATATATATATATATATATATATATATTTGTATTATACAGCGAGAGGAGAGAGAGAAGGAAAAATATTTGATCCATACACAAAGGTAAATAAGATACTTAGGAGGAGCCTGAACTAGTTAAAAAATGTGTTTGCTCATAAATAAGACTTGTCTGAAGTTTTATGAAAGAAAAGAAATAAAAATGTTTATTATTTTTCTCTGTACAAAACAACTGTGTTGTATTCCCACAAACATACCTGGATGACAAGTGCATCCCTTTCTTCCTTAAGCATTCTGGAAGTAGGCTAGAAAGTTTGGCAAGTTCTAGCCAGTCCTCTGGATTGTGTGGTGACACCTGAGATAAAAGAGCATGGTTCTGTCTTCTCCATAGAAGGCTAACGTATACCATCTGGCTTTTGTTGCTTTCCTTCACAGGTGTCTCATTCCACAAGGCATCTTTAAAAGAAAGTCGATCTAAAACCTCATATTGCCAATGGGCAGCCTGAAATACCAAGAATATTCACTTTTATACAACATGATAAATTTAAAATGTTTACATTTAAGTAGTACTCAAGGTACATTACCATAAGTAATGAGGTAGTGTTCTGTGCATTGCTTTGTAATTTGGAAATCCTCACACAGTTGATATTCAGTTTAATTAAAGAAAATATGTCACTTTACCCCATAAAGGGCAAAGTGATAGGTTCCCTTGAAAGCTTACCCCCTACTGACTTTTAGTCTTGACAGAAACAGTCTCTTGCCCCAAATGTGGTGTTTGGAGAGGTTTCCACTCTTCTGGATTGTGACTATGGCACTATCACACCTTGCCACCCTCTTGGGACTGTGGGTGTCCCTTCATATGCAGCACTACAAGACAACAAAAAGAGGGCTCACCAACCTAGCTCATTATCTTCATACACTGTTTATTGATAAATAAAAGTAAATCATATATTTATAAACAAACTGAGTTAGCAGGTATATCAATCATTTGTAATCCTTGATCTATAGCATGGGAAGAAGCCCTCAAGGTTCAATATGGCTTACTTGTTTTGAGAGAGACCCCCTCTTCCTCAGAGTGGCTCTGACAAAGAGCAGTTTCCAGATCTGGCGGTAGTGGCTCTTTGACATGCCTGATAATTTGTTTGTGAGTATATCATTTGCTTTTATTTATCAATAAACAGTATTTGAAGGTAATGCGCCCTCTTTTTATTGTCTTTAGGGACCTGTTCTGTTCATCTGTTAGAGATGTGGGTCTAAAACCTACATAAGCTTTTGTCAGAGTTTCAGTGCTTACACAGAATTAATAACATGCTTCCCTCACTAATGTGATGGTGTTCATGCCAGCTGATTGGTCGCTCAGGCCTGATGACTGCATTCTGCAGATCTTTTTCTGAACATTCTGAACTACAAAATAAAAAAGCCAGTTTCTTTAGAATTCTGAATTTATACTATCACACTATTGAAACAAGCCCTCTTTTTTTAAAAAAAAAAAATCTCCGCACACCCCCTCATTGGATCCCTTTAATTTTACACCTAAATTGCTGAAAACAGAAGGTCAGAAGAACATTACTAAACACACTGCAGCAGTAAACAGCTAAGCTGCCTAAAAGTCTTACGTGTGAATAGACATGTAAAGTAAACGGTTTTAAACTCAAAAATAAATATTATACACATTGCAGCTTACAAATACTTAAATATGGTGAATGCATTACCATTCATTGTTAGGCTTTTTATTGCTCTATTTTTCGCCTTGTGTATGTTGGTTTGTCCGACAGAAGCCGGGCATTTGGCCGGCTTCTGTCGGACGAGCATGCTGGAAAACCAGCAGCCAACCAACTCCCGATCAGTGGTCTCAGCCAATGGCGAAAGGTGCTGATCGGAGTGTTCTGGCGGGGGGCGGGGGGGCCGTTCCCCTGTCAGAACACAACAGCTCAGCGGGGGAGATCGCTGTACTTACTTCGCATAGTGAGTACAGCAGCTCTGACCGGACCTGACAGTTTTTTTTCGTTCAACCCACTGGGTTGAATGGAAAAATAAACCTTTAGTGTATACCAGGCTTTAGGTTGTCTACTTTATCTGTAGAGGAGCAACATAGTTTGACAGCAGGAGTCTGGAGAGTGTAGTGTTACTAGATGGACTTTACATAAATGACTAACAAATTAAGCTGACACTGTTACAACTATTTTTTTTCTTTTTGTGATAAAGCTTTAACATAAATAAACAATAACTGACCATCTAACTCAGGGGGTGTCAAACTCAATCAGCAGTATGGTTCTCCTCATAGGGCCAATTGTATCTGTAAGAATATATACATTTTATGCAGAATAGATGCAGGAATTCAACCACACACCCCAAACCGCAAATGTTGGGTATGGCCAAATTGCAGAGTGGGAGGATTTTAAAGGGGCAATAAATACCAGGAGTGCATTATGTGCAGAGTTCAGGGATGCGCCATGTACAGAGTGCAGAGTTCAGGGATGTGCTATGTACAGAGAGCAGAGTTCAGGGATGCGCTATGTACAGAGTGCAGAGTTCAGAGGTGTGTTATGTACACAGAGCAGTGTTGAGGAATGAGCTACATACACACAGGTTCAGCTCCCTTTCACAGGCTGTCCACATCTCACCTCCATCCCTCCCCCTGGTGCGAGGGCCACATGAAATGGCCTGGTCGGCCAGATTAGGCCCGTGGGCCTTGTGTTTGACACATGTGATCTAACTGCTACCTTTGCTGGATAGCTTGGTCTGAAAAAGAAGTTGAAAGATAACTGCAGGATAAACAGTTAAAGCGGCGGTCCGAGGTAAAACAAAAAAATTAAAAGTCAGCAGCTACACATACAGTAGCTGCTGACTTTTAATAATAGTACACTTACCTGTCCTGGAGTCCAGCGATGTCTGCACCCACTGCTGATCTTCGGATCGGGGGACGGGTGCAGCCACCTCCATCGCGGGTAAGGGAACCTGGACGTGTAGCAGTACAGCTTCACGCCGGGCAACTTACTGTGCATGTGCGAGGCTCTGCCGCGCTCTGCTATTGGCCAGGTGGCCAGAAGCAGAGCGAGCAGGGAGGAGGGAGCCAGGCTGCTGACGTCAGCAGCCGCGGCCGCTGGCCAGAGCTCCCGGATGTGTGTCTAAAGACAGGTGTCCTCTTCCCCCTCCCCCTCCCCCCCCCCGAAAGGTGCCAAATGTGACACCTGAGGGGGGGAGGAATTCAACCAGTGGAAGTTCCACTTTTGGGTGGAACTCCGCTTTAAGAAAAGCTGTTTCTGGTCTGCATGGTTAATGCCAGTGATTGCATCATATGTGTCATTTTTGATTTTGCCTTAGTAGTACCACAGTAAACATTTATTTAGTTTACATGAAGAAGCAAGTTTAAATACTTACTTTGTTTAAAAGGTAATAAAAATCACAGATTGTTTGAAACTGTTGAAATGTCATCTCAGCTCTTGTCGACTATCAGTAGATCCTTTCATTTGTCCTTTTGTGGTCCTTTCTAGTTAAATACAAACAAGGACTGATTTTATTCCACGTTTCTATGCCCTTTTCTCACTATAATGCTGCATTGTGGTGTGTTGCAGTGCATTGCTTAAAGATTTTTTTCTGTCTATAGAAAAAAAAATTAAAAGTCAGCAATTACAAATACTGTAGCTAACTTTTAATAAAGCTAATGAAATATTCACTCCTAAAAAAGATAAAGCTAAAGTCCTCAACTTCAGACCAATTGGCCAGAGGCACAAGACTTTCATAATATTGCTTGTGATCTTAGCTTTTCGCAATACTACATTGTATTGTCAGAAAAGTTTATACGTTTCAAAACAGAGTAAACAAAAGCACCTCAAAACCTCAACTCCACATTCCTGAGACAGGTAGCTATAATGTTGAAATAAGGATTATGGTGCTGACGCTCTGACCCAGCCCCATGTAGCCTGCATGTTCAGGACTCGGGAGAAAGGATCGCCAGCTGGCAGTGGTGAGAGCCCGCAGCTTTGCAACTGGGATCAGAGTGGGAGGGAGCAGCAGCCCACGGTGCTGAGAGCCCTCGTATGGTGAGCCTGGCTGGCCAGGACCAGGTAGGTCCTTCTCCCCAAATAGTCTGCCTGTGAGTATGGACTAAATCCTAATGTGACTGTTCTGTTCACCAATTGGAGCATTAGAACACTGGCATATCTTCCAGACATAGACATAGTAAAAAGCAACACTGCTTGAAGGGCTTCCTTTAGGCCTGGTTCCCATGTATGCGGCTTGCAGCCCGCATTTGCGCTGGAGAGGCAGCCCATTTATTTGAATGGGTTGCCATGCCTCCATTTCGCGCAGAAAAAAGGTGCATGCAGCATTAGAAAAATGCTCCTGTCTTGAAATCACATGGCACTTTGTGCACCATGCAGTTTCCTTGCAGGTCCCGCACCCACAAATGCATTGCATTTTTAGATGGGTGGGGTGCCATTAAGAATGAATGACAGCCCGCGTGTTTTTAAACAGCAGCGTGTACAGGAATCGCAGCAATACCCAAACCCACAGTCAAAACGTGCTGCTGTTTAAAAACATGGGGACTGCCATTCATTCTTAATGGCACCCCACACATCTAAAATTGCAGCACAGGTTCAGGAACCGCAGGGAAATTGCAAAGTGGAAAAGCCGCTGCTTTTTTTCTGCAGGAAATGCAGGCATGGCAGCCCATTCAAATGAATGGGCTGCCATGCCTGCACAAACGTGGGCCGCATAGATGTGACCCAGGCCTAAAGCGGTAGTAAGGTCATTTTTTTAAATGAAAAACTTGGATCCCTGCAGGTTTAACCACTTCAATACAGGGCACTTTCACCCCCTTCCTTCCCAGGCCAATTTTCAACTTTCAACGCAACAAAAAAAGACCAAAAATTTTTAGTTGCAAACAGGTATTTTTTCTCCTGTGCACTGATGAGGCTGCACTGATGGGCACTGATAGATGGCACTGATGAGACACTGATTGGCAGCACTGGTGGGCACTGCATTGATAATCAGGACACCGATGATCAGTGCCTTGATTATCAGTGTAGATGCCCCCCCCTTTCACACTGGCTGGTTACCGGCTTTCTCCTCGCACTGTGACAGCGTGATGAGACGAATGCTGATAATTGGCAAGTGTGTTGACATCATGATCAGCTATGATTGGACACAGCTGATCACGTGGTAAAGAGCTGCTGTGATTGGCTCTTTACCCCGATCTGTGATCAGCTGTGTTAAAAGGACATAGCAATTACAGAGTGCTCTGGGTGTGCACCGCAGTGGGCATGGTTCTGGAAGGATGTCAATAGACGCCCTCCCAGAACTGGATGACCACATTGTAGCCATCATTCAGCTAGAGCGCTGTTGGCAAGTGGTTAAGTCACAATGTACTAGTATGCACTTCATACTAGTACATTATGACAGACTTACATGCAAACGGAGCCCTTCAGCGCAGTGCTGTCATGGCTCCCATTAGCCCAGCGGCACACAGAGCAGGCCAGGCCGTAAATGTGATGTAAACTGCACATGCGCGGCTCATATCACATTATCACTGACAGGCAGGTGGGACATTTATACAGGAGAGACCACTAGGGTTATAACCACCACAGTACCCCTTTCCTGCCCATGCCAATTTTCACCTTTTAGCACTGTCACACATTTGGTGCCATTTAAACACCACTAGATTTTTTTATTCCATGCTAAATAAACAAAAAAAAATGCAAATGTTGAAAAAAAAAAAAAAATTTTCTTTGTTTGTATTTTGCAAATAAATAATCGTTCTTAAATTTAAGCCATGATATATTCTGCTACATTTCTTTGGTAAAAATAACCCAAAATGGGTGTATTATTTAGTCTGTAGGAAAGCTATTAAGTCTACAAACTATGGGATATATATCTGAAGATTGATCAATCCTGATGTACTGACGGTCAATCTCATTTCTTGTGGCCCAAAAATGCAGGGACAGTAAAAATATCCCCCAAATGACTCCTTTTTGAAAGTAGACAGTTCAAGGTATTTAGTAAGAGGCATGGCAGGATTTTTGAAAATTTTATTTTTTGTCACAATTTTTGGAAAATGAAGAAATTTAAAAATTGTTGTCATTAGCTGTAACTGGTCACAGCTAATCAGATGGTACAGATGGGCTGTGATTGGTCCTGCCTGTGACCAATCACAGTGAGCAACGCAATAGTGCACAACGAATGGCTATTAATTTGAGCTATCCATTGTGTACAATTGCTATGTGATCTGCTGTGATTGGTCATAGCGAACACATGGTACTGTCAGACTGTCAATGTTAGCTGTCTGTTTCTATTTCATATGAGTGGGGGACAGGGCTGAGCTGCTCTCTGTGTGTCTTATGGACACACAGCCGGCTCGGGAGCAAGCATGCATGAGTGCCTCCATAGCAAGCAGCTTGCTATGGTGGGCACTCGGTAGGGGGGGCAGGAACGCCAGTGGGGGACCCCAGAAGAGGATTGGGGATGCTCTGTGCAAAACCACTGAACAAACCTAATAATTTGTTGTCAATTGCTGTTTAGATCAAGCTAAAGACTTGTATGTGGACCAGTTCTTTATGTTTACATTATTACAGTTTTTTTTAGATAAGTCTATGTCTGTGTTTGTTGTTTTGGGGTGTTGGGGTGGAGAGTAAAATTGCCTTAGGGGTGGGGGCAAGAAAATGTTTGCCCAGGTCCATTCGGTATTAAAGATGGCCCTGACTGATAGGTAGCACTGATGGCCACTGATGAAGCTGCACTGATGAGGAGGCACTGCACCAGGGCAGCACTGATGGGTCCTCCCTCCTTACATCACAGTTTCCTTCAGAGTCCCCACTTACATAAGTCGTCACCATCAGAATCAGAGCCCTAACTACATCAGTGTCCCCATCAGAATCCCCTCACATTAGAGTCACCACTTACATCAATGATCCCATCAGACTGCCCCCTTAAATCAGAGTTTACCTTACAGTAGAGTCTGTCTTAGGGGACTCCCCTTAAATTAGAGTCCTCCTTAGGAGTCCCCCCTTACCTCACACAGCATGGCTTTAGCAGCAGGACAGAAGTCAGAAGCCAGAGCAGGTCTGGATAGAGGAAGCTCTATTCTCCTGCAAATGCTGGCAAGTAGCATTAGATGTTAGGATGCCAGCGGTTAAAGCTACCAAGGAGGGCAAGGGGAGGGGTTTCAGAGCACTCCCCTCGGTTCTGTGCTGTGGACTGGGACAGAAGCCGGAAGATGCATAAGGTGCGGATGCAATTGCAGCCAGGCAGAATGGATCTTCACATGACAAGAGCAGGTGCAGCTCAGCTAGGACTGCAGTATCCCCATAAGGTTGCCCCCTTAGGGCTCGTGTGCCTGGCACACTTTGCACACATGGAGGATAAACTATTGGCTAGAACCATGTACAATTAATAAAACTGTCAGTCCAAATTTGCTCTGGCATCACATGAGCGCTCTAAAATTCCCATGAATGCCAGTGGGGAAATTATGTAATTTTGTGCAAAGCACTAGTTTGGCAGCACCATGGTCCTGACGGTGGGGAAACACCACACTGTAGCGCCCCTACACTAGAATAGGGTAGCAGGTACATTTAGTTATACAGGGAAGTAGTCAGCCTGGCTGATTTATAGTGTTAGAGATTAAATGGCTTCAGTCCAGTTAATTAGGTTTCTCCCTTCTGTCAGTAGGTGGTGCTGTTGCCCATTAGAATGATGAGATACACTGTACTCAAGATATTGTTAACCGGTTCCCGACTGGCTACAGCATTACTGCGGTAATGTGGTGCTAGTCCATGAATCGCCGTATATAGGCTGCAATCAAGAGCAAAGCTAGCGCGGTCGCGGCAGTCCGATTCGCTACAGGACCGTTCAGTCCACAGGAATATACCAATGGATTTTGATCTAATCCTGTTGATCGGTCCAGCGAATGGGATGCCTTCCCCTGTCTGTGTAATGTAAACACAGGCAGGGGAAGTGATGTCATCTCCCCTCTCTGCGTTCTTTTCCGTTGCAGAGAGGAGAAAGAGACATCAGAAACTTGAGTTGCACTAACACTACACTGACACCAGTACACATAGGCACACTTTTAACCCTTTGATCACCCCCTGATCGGCCCCCAGTTAACCCCTTCACTCCTCTGATCCGCTGTCACTGTATCACTGAGTGCAGCGATCAAATCGTTCACTGATCACTGTACTTGTGTCACTTGTGACACTAATCAGTGTTAGGGTAGGTAGTATTAGGTCTAGGTAGGTGTAAATACCCCCCTAATAAAGTTTTTAACCCCTTTATTGCCCCCTGTCACCTGTGATCACTGTATAAGTGCCACGGGTGACACTAGCCAGTTTTTTCCCCCCATCAGGTTACCCGCCGTATATATATATATATATATATATAATATATATAATTTTTATAGGTTTTAACCCCCGATCGCCCAGCGGTGACCCCAGTTATGTTTTAGCGTGCGTTAGGGTCAGCGTAAACACCAGGCAGGGCCAGTTAGTTAGGTACTCTGACACGCATACACAAACATTAGATAGGTGTTAGATACTATTGCAGTATCTGATCAGATCAATATCTGATCTGATCAGATCTATATTAGCGTCCCCATTAGATTAGTGTTCTAAAAAATGTGGCGTTAATGGGATCAGCCCAGATACCTGCTAGCACCTGCTTTTAGCCCCTCCGCCCAGCCCAGCCCACCAAAGTTCAGGATCAATAGATTGCTGACACTTACAAAACACATCACACATATCTGCAGTGTTCGCAGAGATCATGCCTGATCTCTGCGAAATCTGACAGTGATTTTGGTAGCGGCTCGACACAGGCTCTGACAACCAGGTTCACTTTTTTGCCTGTGAGTCACACTAGTGTACCTATAAATTTAGAAGCCATGTCTAATCCGAGGTACACTGGTGAAGAGGCCTACGCGATGTTGAGTATGACAGATGAGAGCAATGGGGAAGCCTCACTGTCAGATTCAGACTCATCATACAAACTCGTAGACAGCAGCGGCACCCTGTCAGATAGCTCTGACGACGGAGTGGTCCCTGCTAAGGTCAGGCGTACCAGATCCCATTTAACTGTCGCTGAGGTGCATGAACCGCAGGGCTCTCGTATGGAGCAGAGAACCAGTACTAGCGCCGCTACTCCTGGTGACCTGGCAAGCACCAGCGGCCTAGTACATCCTGGTCATACAACCAGCACTGCAGTAACACTTGGTGATGTGGCGAGTCCCATAAGTGCAGTTCAAGCTGGTGTGGCTAGCACAAGTAGTGTACCGCAGCCACGAAGACAAAGACGAACACAGGCCCGCAGAGCCCAGAGTGCCCTTACTGACGCACTTACAAACCCTGATTGGCAACCCACCACTGATGCAGCACCCGTACTTCCCCCATTCACTGGTCAACCCGGAATCACGGTGAATACAGTTTGCTTTAGGGCCATTGATTTTTATTCACTGTTTTTTTTTTTTCTTTAACATAAAAGATTATATTAAACAAATCTGCATTACAACACAGTATGTTCATCATGACATAAAATGATACAGTGGTTATCACAGCAATTTTTGTTCCTCGCAGGGAACTCCATCCAGTTGCATAGGTAGCTTGCTAAGTGAACCTTGGTGGATCAAGGAACAATCAGGTGTCGTCATGCATATCCAATATGCTGTAATCTCCAGCCCAGCAACTCCTGAGATTAAGTCACAGGGTATGAAGGTAAAGAGATAGAGGCTGGCGGGGGGGGGGGGGAGAGAAGGAGGCGAGGGGGGGGGGGG
>BLSH010218016.1:1176823-1197866 GCA_018402905.1 Glandirana rugosa
TCGAACGGTCAGTGCAAAAGTGCCTATTGCGGAATGGGGGGAGTGGGGGGACGGAGGATTAACCTCCTAAGGGTATTACCCAAAATGTCCCTCTAATGGACCCCCACCGGCTGGCTTACCACCAGAGCTGCCCCGACGCCCACTCTCCACGCCCTAAGGCGGCAGAGGGGTCCACTCACCAATCCTTGACGGGCGCAGCGGGTAGCCACCGGAGCAGACCTACCATCCCCTAGGGGAGGCATGCTGCTGGCCAAGCCCCTGGACAGGCGTACCAGTCACTGGGCTCTAGTGGGTTTTAGCCACTGGCCGCCCGCACGGAACGGGCGCTATGGGGTGGGCACCCCGAAGGGCGTTCGCATAGTGTCGGCTGGACTGGGGAAAGATTTGGATTCGAGATATCCTCTATACCACCAGCCAGCTTCTTGATAGCAGTCTTCATCAGATGAATCTTCAGGAGACCGCAGATCCCAAAGGGAACCAGGTCTACTCCTTGCACTAGGCAAATAAAAGCTGATGTGCTGTACAGGGCAGGGGGATTATATGCTGAGGTGAGGACGGCCCCCTGGGAGGGGCCAACCTATGCTTTTGTTTGTTTTGCCTAGTCTACTCCTAGTAGGATGAGCATAACCCCATGTGTCATAAGAATGCTGCGTCTGTCAGTGAACGGAAGAGAAACTGTCATTTTTAAAAACCGGCATCGTTAGCCACTGTGTTAACCGGAAGTGACTTTGTAACGTTACTTCCAGAAATGTACCAAGGAGTCCCGATCGAAGCCGATTCCAACTTCCACAGGGACTCCACACAGCCGGCGGACATACCGGATCGGAGCTCCGGTCTCCCGGTGGGACGGGAGGCCGGAGAAGAGCGATGGACGGTGGCGGGAGGGGGGGAGGTCCCCTCCCGCTGCCTGGGATAACGACCGAGAGGCTCCCGAGCCAGATGAGCTGTTATCAACGGATAGCCGGCCGCCTGCTCTAAATAATGGTACCAGGGTATAGCCTATAGCTGCAGACTATACCCCAATACTTCCACTTAAAGTGGTAGTAAACCCTCCTATCATTTTCAGCCAAGGAAGCTGCCATCTTTGCCTCTGTTTAATCTACAACTGCCATGATGCTGCACATGTGATCAGCTATGACACCAGTCATTGGATGGTTTGACAGTTTGGTTTAGAGCACAACCAATGGGAGTGTTACATTTCCGGCACGTTTCCGTTTATAAACAGCAATTCGCTTTAAGTGGTTAAACTAATTTACAACAGCAGGGCCCGTTCCTGCGCCCAACAAAAGTAACTGCAAGGGGTTACAGTGTTCTGGCACCTACAACACCCAAGGCCCAATTTTTCACCACCCGTTGGACTGGAGCATGTCATCACAATTTTTAACCACTTAACGCGAATCACTGTTTGTAAACGGTGGCAGCTTTAAGTGGATGTATCAGGGTATAGCCTGTAGCTACAGGCTATACCCCAGTACCATTTTTTAGAGCAGACGGCCGACTATACCCGGTGATAATGGCCGATCCGGCTTGGAAGCCGCTCGGTCTTTATCCCAGGGAGCGGGAGGGGCCATCTCCCCTCTCGTCACTGTCCGCCGCTTTTCTCTGGTCTCCCGTCCCACCAGGAGACCAGAGCTCCGATCCGACAGTTCTGCCCGCTGTGTGGAGTCCCTGTGGAAGCTGGAACCGGCTCAGATCGGGACTCCTTCGTACAGTTCCGGAAGTAGCCTCACAACGTCACTTCTGGTTTACTCTGCGGCAAATGGCGCTGGTTTTAAAAAAATTTGCCGTTTTTGGCGATCTGAATACTGTGAAGTGCAAAGGAGGGATCTTTTAGACCCCCATCCCTCCATAAGGAGTACCTGTCACCATATATTACTATCACAAGGGATGTTTGCATTCTTTGTGATAGCAATACAAGTGATCAGATTTTTTTTTAAACAAACAGTGTTAAAAAAATAAATAAAATAAAATAAATTAAAAAATGTAAAAAAAAAATGTAAAGCCCCCCCGTAATCGCAAGCCCGCGCAGCAAAGGAAACGCATAAGTAAGTCACCCCGCATATGAAAACGGTGTTCAAACCACACATGTGAGGTATCGCCGTGATCGCCAGAGTGTGATCAGTAATTCTAGCAAAAGGCCTCCTCTGCACCTCTAACCTGATAACCGTAAAAAAAATTTGAAAGCGTCGCCAATGGAGATTTTTAAGTACCGGAGTTTGTCGCCATTCCGCAAGTGTGCGCAATTTTCAACCCTAACATGTATGGTATCTATTTACTCAGCATAACATCCTCTTTCACAATATACAAAAAAATTGGGCTAACTTTACTGTTGTCTTATTTTTTAACTCAAAAAAGCGTTTTTTTTCCAAAAAAAAGTGCTTGAAATACAGCTGCGCAAATACCGTGTGACAAATAGTATTGCAACAATCGCCATTTTATTCTCTAGGGTGTTTGAAAAAAATATATAATGTTTGGGGGTTCTAAGTAATTTTCTATCAAAAAAATTATTTTAACTTGTAAACAAGTGTAAAAAGGGCTCCGGGGCTTAAGTGGTTAAACTAATTTACAACAGCGGGTCCTGTTCCTCCGTCCAACAAGAGTAACTGCAAGGGGCTACAGTGTTCTGGCACCGCCAGCACCCAAGGTCCAATTTTTTCGCCACCTGTTTGACTGGGGGATTTTATCACAATTTTTTAACTAATTTACAACAGCAGGGCCCGCGCCAAAATTAAAAAAAAAAATGACGTGCGGTTCCCCCCAAAATCCAAACCAGGCCCTTCAGGTCTGATATGGATTTTAAGGGGAACCCCGCGCCAATTCTTTTTTTTTTTTAAATGACGTGGGGTCCCCCCAAAATCCAAACCAGACCCTTATCCGAGCATGTAGTCCTGGCATGACAGGAGGGGGTGGGGACAAGCGAGCACCCCCCTTCTGAACCATACCAGGTCACACGCCCTCAACATGGGGAGGATGCTTTGAGATTGCCCCCAAAGCACCTTGTCCCCATGTTGATGGGGAGAAGGGCCTCATCCCCACAACCCTGGCCGGTGGTTGTGGGGGTCTGCGGGCAGGGGGCTTATCAGTATCTGGAAGCCCCCTGTAATAAGGGTGCCCCCAGATCCCAAATCCCCCATGTGAATAGGTTTGGGGTACATTGTACCCCTACCCATTCACCAAAAAAGGAGTGTACTGTAAAAAAAAAACAAGGGGCAGTTTTTAACAAGTCCTTTATTTTGTAAAATAGCTCTTTCTTCTGTCTTCCTCCATCTTCTCCTGGCCCTGTCCTTCTTCTGGTCTTCTGCTTCTTCTCTTAGTCTTCTTGCTTCCTCTCTTCGTCTTCAATCTTCATCTTCTTTCTTCTTTCACCGCCGCCGCTCTCTCCGCTGCTGCAGTCCGGCCTCTGCGGGTGTTGCCGAATGGGCAGTCTTCACGATGACAGTTCTTTTATAAGAAGGGGCGGGGCCACCCAATGACGTAACTGAGTGAACCCGCCACCTTCTGACGTCATGTGATGTCAGAGGGGGCGGGTCACCTATTTATGTCACCGCATGGCCCCGTCCCTCCTTATAAAAGAACTGTCATCGTGAAGACCGCCCATTCAGCAAGACACGCAGAGGCCAGGCTGCAGCAGCGGAGAGAGCGGCGGCGGTGAAAGAAGATGAAGATTGAAGATGAAGAGGAAGCAAGAAGACTAAAAGAAGCAGAAGACCAGAAGACCGGACCAGAAGATGGAGGAAGAAAGAAGAAAGAGCTATTTTACAAAATAAAGGACTTGTCAAAAACTGCCTCTTGTTTTTTTTTACACTACACTCCTTTTTTGGTGAATGGGTAGGGGTACAATGTACCCCAAACCTATTCACATAGGGAGGATCTGGGGGCCCCCTTATTAAAGAGGGCTTCCAGATTTGGATAAACCCCCCCACCCGCAGACCCCCACAAGCCCCGGCCAGGCTTGTGGGGAAGAGACTCTTGTCCCCATCAACATAGGGACAAGGTGCTTTGAGGTGAGGGGTCAAAGCACCCATACTCCCCATGTTGAGGGCATGCAGCCTGGTACAGTTCAGGAGGGGGGGGGGGGCGCTCGCTCATCCCCCCTCATCCTAACCGGCCAGGGCTGTATGCTCGGATAAGGGTCTGGTTTGGATTTTAGGAGGACCCCCACGTCAAATCTTTTTTAAATTTGGCGCGGGGTTCCCCTTAATATCCAAACCAGACCCAAAGAGCTTGGTTTGGACTGGGGGGGGGAACCCCACACACTTTTTTCCAGCGATGTCAGTGCCTCCTAATCAGTGCTGCCTATCAGTGCCATCTATCAGTGCTCATCAGTGCCACTCATCAGTGCCCCAAAGTGCCGCCTGTCAGTGCCACCTATCAGTGTCCATCAGTGCGGCCTATAAGTGCCCACCAGTGCCGCCTATGAGTGCCCATCAGTGCCACCTATCAGTGCCCATCAGTGCTGCATATCAGTGCCACCAATCAGTGCTCATCAGTGCTGCTTATCAGTGCCCATCAGTGTTGCATATAAGTGCCTCATCATCAGTGCCACCACATTAGTGGCACCTCATCAGTGAAGGAGAAAAATTACTTATTTACAAAGTTTTAGAACAGAAACAAAGAAAAACTTTTTTTTTACTTCAAAATTTTGTCTTTTTTCATTTGTAGCGCAAAAAATAAAAAACCCAGTGGTGATCAAATACTAACAAAAGAAAGCTCTATTTGGGTACACGCCCGCGCAATTGTCATTCAAAATGCGCAGGCGCTGCAAGCTGAAAATCGGTCTGGGCAGTATGGGGCCCAGTATTGAAGAGGTTAAACATGCATTGCAGACATTCAATTTATATCAAGCATAGATGCATTCTGTTTCTTTATTGGATGTCCAGGGGTTGAGCATTTAAAGCGGTATTAAACCCTAAAACAAAAAATGTAATATATTGCAGCTTACCAATCAATAGATGCGGTGGCTGCATTCGTTTTTGTTTTTTTAAAGGCTTTTCTCCCCTCTGTTTTCACCTGGTGATCTGGCCAGTAAAACACCTCCTGTATTAGAACACCCCCATTCCGGATGAATGAGCACAGGGGGCACAGCAAACAGCAGCATTGTCAATCTGGGGGGTGGGGAGACACAAAGTAAGAGTTTATTGATGCCCCTGCTCATAACCTTCAAGAATATTTTCCTACACAAAATGCCTAATAACAAAGTCAACAGAGCCAACTACATGAGCCCATGAATACTCTTTACCATCAGGAGGAAAAAAGTGCTATCCTATATGTTGTTTAGGACCAGAGGCGGCTCTCTAATTAGGCAAATTAGGCGGTCGCCTAAGGCCTCGCACTCACAGAGGCCTCACAACCGCCTAATTTGACACTGACACCAGCACCGAGATAGAGAGTACTGATACCAGCACTTTAACCACTTCCTTACTGGGCACTTAAACCCCCCTCCTGCCCAGACCAATATTCAGGTTTCAGCGCTGTTGCATTTTGAATGACAATTGCGCAGTCGTGCAACGTTGTACCCGAATAAAATTAATGTCCTTTTTTCCCCACAAATAGAGTTTTCTTTTGGTGGTATTTGATCACCTCTGCGGTTTTTATTTTTTGCGCCATAAACAAACAAAGAGCGACGATTTTGAAAAAAAAACAATATTTTTTACTTTTTGCTCTTATAAATACCCAATAAAAAAAAATTATTCATCGGTTTTGGCCGATTTATATTCTTCTACATATTTTTGGTAAAAAAAAAATCGCAATCGGCGTTTATTGATTGGTTTGCGCAAAAGTTATCGCATCTACAAACTATGGGAATTGATTTATGGCGTTTTTATTTATTTATTTTTTTTACTAGTAATGGCGGCGATCTGCGATTTTTATTGGGACTGTGATATTGCAGTGGACATGTCGGACATTTTTGACACTTTTTTGGGACCAATGACATTTATACAGCGAACAGAAATTTAAATGTCCACTGATTACTGTATAAATGTCATTGGCAGTGAAGGGGTTAACCTGCAGGGGGCAGTGAAGGGGTTAACAATGTTCCCTGGGTGTGTTCTAACTGTGGGGGGGGGGGGGGGTTGGCCGGGACATAACAGATCTAACTGATCCCAGTGACAGGGATCAGTAGATCTGCTTGTCCCCCTCTCACAGAACGGGGAACCGCCGTGTTTACATCGGCGGTTCCCCGTTCTACAGCTCTGTAAGGCGATCGCGGGTCAGGAGCGGACATCGAGTCCGCCCAACCCGTGGGCACGCCCACGCAGCGTGCGGCGGCCACGCGCGCGCCGCCGCCGCTTGTGAGTGCACGCAGGGGGCGTGTAAAGGGGCGGACGTCTATAGACGTCCTCCCGGAGATTCAGATCCGCGCTGTAGACGTCTTTCATCTATAGCGTGGATCTCTACAGGTTAAAGCTCTTAATATATGCAATTTATAAAGTAAATTTGTATCACTTGAATTCGTTTTCCCATTATGGGGGTGAGTGGGGCCTCATGTGTAGGTTTTGCCTAAGGCCTCACAAAGCCTAGAGCCGCCTCTGTTTAGGACCATAAGTATATGGTAAATTATACACAGAATTATAGAGGCTTGATAACAGATACAATTCTACTCTATAGTTCCTATGATTCTCCATCAATGAGTATGTAGTACTGGTGCTGAGCTGTAATAATAAATCCCATTGGTATCAAGCATGCACTTACAATAGCAGCAGGGCTGAAACAACTAACCAACATAATCGATAATAAAAATAGTTGTCAACAATTTTCATTATCGATTAGTTGGTCAGCGGATTAGTTGGCCTGCATACAGAATGGATTATTTGCTTACATGCACACATATAGCTCAGTACACTGGTCATACATGTCAGTATACACAGTGCAGCACACATATAGCTCAGTACACTGGTCATACATATCAGTATACACAGTGCAGCACACATATAGCTCAGTACACTGTTCATACATGTCAGTATACACAGTGCAGCACACATATAGCTCAGTACACTGGTCATACATGTCAGTATACACAGTGCAGCACACATATAGCTCAGTACACTGGTCATACATGTCAGTATACACAGTGCAGCACACATATAGCTCAGTGCACTGGTCATACATGTCAGTATACACAGTGCAGCACACATATAGCTCAGTGCACTGTTCATACATGTCAGTATACACAGTGCAGCACACATATAGCTCAGTGCACTGTTCATACATGTCAGTATACACAGTGCAGCACACATATAGCTCAGTACACTGTTCATACATGTCAGTATACACAGTGCAGCACACATATAGCTCAGTACACTGTCCATACATGTCAGTAAGTGCCTGGAAACTTGTGAATGTGTGAGGAGCAATGCCTCATGGGACATGTGGTTCTGAGCAGACAAAGGAAGTGATTTAAAGTGATTCTAAAGGCAGAAGGCTTTTGTTTTACCTTAAAAATGGGAGTAAACGCCCATGTATGACTTTTACCTATAGGTAAGCCTATAATAAGGCTTACCTATAGGTACAGTAAATATCTCCTAAACATGCACTGTTAAAGAGGTATTTACTATAGATGCAGCCAATGACTCCACCGATGCATGCGCTCTCAAGCCATTCCTTCAGAGCCGAGCCATAAACAGTGTCTTCCTACAAGCATGCACGGCCAATCAGATAGCTGAAGCCCGAGAACCTGGAAAGAAGACCGGGTGGATATGGAAGCGCCTCCAGCCGTGACAGCGCACCGCTGGAGGGCTTCGATTTCATGTAAGTCTGTCATAATGTGCTAATATGCGATGCACACTAGCACATTATGACTTAAAATAGCCGGGCCCGGAATATTATTTGGATGCGGTTTACTACCCCTTTTATACATTAACGTAAAAACCTTCTGTGACCCCCAGCCCCCCATACCTGATCCTGATCGCGATCCAGTGATGTGTCAGAGAGCAGCAGCGATATTCTCCCTCTTTACAGGACTCAGGTGCAGCAGCGGGAGCCATTAGCTCCTGCTGCTGTTAATCACAGCCAGTGAATAAAGAGCAGGGGGCAGGCCGCACTGTGTGTGTCAACAGAAGCACACGGCTAGGGATCTAGTCCACGTAAGTGCCCCCATAGCAAGCGGCTTGCTATGGGGACACTCTAAATGCAGGAGGAGTCAGGAACTACTGCGAGGGACCTCAGAAGAGGAGGACCAGGGCTGATTTGTGAAAAACCATTGCACAGAGCAGGTAAGTATGACATGTTTGTTGTAAAAAAACAAAAAAAAAACATTTACAAGCACTTTCAGGCAGGGATCTCAAACTGCTAGCCCTCCAGCTGTTGCAAAACTACAAGTCCCATCAAGCCTCTGCCTGTGGGAGTCATGCTTATAACTGTCAGCCTTGCAATGCCTCATGGGACTTCTAGTTTCGCAATAGCTGGAGGGCCGCCAGTTTAACACCCCTGCTTTAAGGGCTCTGTGCAGGGAAGATCAGCTTCTGAACCCAGGGAAGCTGCAGGCTGATAGACTGGAGGTAATATAAGATGTTACAATTAAATTTAAAGTAAACGTTAACCAGTATTGTACATTTTATTTGATTGTTTATATCCATGCAAAAAAGTCTGTCTTTAATACTACTTTAATATAAAAAGATTTAGACCCCCCCACCTTTAATGTAGTTTTATGTCTGACTCCCAGTTAAAATACCCTGTATATCCTACTTCTGGGTATATATATGGTCAAAGCCCCAGTGATGTATTTAGGTTTTGTGCTGCCCTAGGCCTGACTAAACTTGTGCTCCCCCCCTACCCACAGTTGTGGAACGCCAGCTGCCCGCACAACAACTCATTGGTTGGGGTCTGCCGCATGGGCCCTTCGGGATGCCCGGACCTCCACATATGTATGGGCTGTCCCCCTCTGATAGCGGCCCTGCCTGTATTATCATACTGGCAGCACTAAAAGTGCAAGGCGGCAGGGACTCTTTTCCTGCTGTCCCCTGCAAAGTGCCCCCCTAGGCCTGGGCCTTGTTGGCCTAGGCCAAGATACAGCATTGCAAAGCCCTACTACTGAGTCAGATATGAACCACATAAACACGCGACAAGACTTACAACATAAATTAGACCTGCAGTGTACCCTGGTCGGCTAGAAGGTATGCCAAAAGAGGGGGCATACCCAAGATAAATAATGGATGATTATGAAGAGAATGTATTGAGAAGTGCCTTGAAAAGGGGAATGAGTGGGAGGCAGGGGCGTAACTACAGGGGTTGCAGGGGGTATCACCCTTGTACACCTGGCTAGGAGGGATGGCATTTAGAGGAACCAATCTCCTCCATTTTCCTCCTAATGCAGGAGATTGGTTCCTCTATATGCTGCCCCTGCCGCCCCTCCTATCCAGTTTACTTGTCTTCTGCTTTTCCCAGGGTCCCTGTGTGCTTCCCTGGTTCCCCCCCAGAGCTGCTGTCTTCCCCCCTCCTCTCTCCTGCCAGCTGCTGTAGAAGATGTGTGATGATGGAGAGATGGGAATGGGTTGGTACATTTGTCATTTACCAGCTCCTTCCTTTTCTGAATGGACAGAGTCAGTGATTGGTACCAATTGGTTCACTCATAACTTAAGCATAGTAAACTGTTTTTACTATACTTCTGTTTCTGAATGAATGGGAGGCTCGGTACACAGCTATTTGTTTGTTCGGTGGGACCGTAATAAAGGGACCCGCAACGGGAGTAATCAGTGGGAAGAGGGAAGGGCCCTGGCCAGGGGGGCCCTTCATAATTTTTTGCACCGGGGCCTTGAAGGTTCTAGTTACGCCTCTGGTGGGAGGGTACCACGGGGGTGGTTTGTTTATATATCCCCGGGCTCCTCCCATAAATTCAGGCCACCATACTGGCCTTCCTATTTATGGTCAAGCCCTACAAACGACAGATATGAACCACAAACACGTGATAAGTCTTATAACAAAAATTAGACCTGCAGGGTGCCCTGGTTGGCTGGATGGTAAGCCAAAAGAGGGGGAAAAAATACTTGGTTAGGAAAGTAATTTCTTAATTGGTCTGGTAGCATTTATTGAGCAAGCTTGCTGAATGTTTGCAACATTTCTACCTGAGGGTTTGGAATGTATTGGGTGAAGCAGGCGGTTTCCATCTGCCTGGTTTCTTGATGACATGATCCGGTACCTTGTGCTGGGATGCAGCTGATGCTGCTCTGATGCGGAAGGAATGTCCAGAATACAGGCCGGGGTTGAGGCTGAGGTTAGTTAAGAGGATCTTGACGTGACTGATGAACTGACTGCCACTCGGGGAGCTGGTTGGATATGGTAACAGCGTGCTGGAATCCAACTGGCTGGGCAGATGCGATAGTAACCTGTGGCCTATGGTAGGTCTTATGGGTGTTGCGGGATAAGGAATGGTTAATGAGATGGATCGCATTGTGCAAGTGTTCTGTTAACCCACCATCAGTAACGACCAAGGTGGGAAAACAGAGGTGCTTGGGACCGCTCCAGACTCCTGCGGAAAGAAAGAAGTATAATTAAAGCGGAACAGTGCTTTTGCTGCAACATAGCACTTACCCGGGATATAAATGCAGTGTGCATTGAATTGATGCTGCTGAGACAATTGCATCAGCCTAAGCAGGAAGGACCTGATGGCTAGTGATTGGACCTGTCTTTGTTTATGATTTCTTCCATGGCCTGATTGTCTGTGGCAAAAACCATTGTTCGTGTCGTCCGGGTGCGTCCCCTGACCTGGGCCGCTGCCATGGTGGGGTAGAGTTCAACATGTGAAATATGACGGACTACACCCAGGAATCAGGGACCAGTGATAGGCAAAAATTGCAGCGAGGCTTCTAGGGGCTGCGGCATCTGCGACTACCTGCATTGATGAAGCTGATACTGACGGGGTAAACAAGGATATACCATTGCAATTTGTAAAGAACTCATCCCATATTGACAAACCCATTGTTGCTGCTGGATCTGGCCTGAGAAATTGATTGGGGTCTTGTATTTGAGAGAGGAAACAAAGAGGCGGGAAATGAAGGACCACCCCTGAGGAACAGTCCTCATGGCAAATTTGAGCATTCCTAACAGGGATTGTGGCTGTCTCTTGGTACACCCTTGTAAAAGGTGAGCCGTGAATAACTGACCTGGTCTGGGCCAGTTTAATGGGAGGTGGCTAGCCTGCATGGCGCTCATGTCTCCATGGAGTGGAGCTGGGCAATAGCCTAGGAGATCGACTGCAGGGATGCCTGGGTGCCAGGCTAAGCTGCCACTGGCGGTGGGAAGAACAGCCTAAATAGCTCGGCTTTCCTGGCTATGGAGGGGTAGTAAATACCCCTACGATGCAGCTCTGCTGTGAGCTTGGGATAGTCCAAGCCCTGAGGGACTGAACACTTCTGCTCTCTCTCACCAGTGGAGGGTGACAGAGGGGCAGAGGCGAAGTCTTTGCTGCCAGCCTGCACCGTGGCTTCAGCTATAAGACAAGGAGGGGGAGGTGTATGTGTTAAGATAAGTCATAAAGCAGGAGGGGACAGAGGAGTTGCATACAGAAAAGAGACCAGAAAGAAACGAGGACAGAAAAAGGGAACGACAGGCGTAGTGAGGAAGCTGGTTTGCGTTTGAACGCTGTTGAGTGGAAATTTAGAAAACTCAAAAGAGAGCATGGCAACTGAAATGAGCCAGGAGGTGACTGGCCAGGTAACCGATAGCTTGTGTGCCCATCTGTGTTCGGCACAAACCTATGGGCTAGAGCCCCAGGGGGTACTGGGGCGAGAAGCTGAGGTCTGGTACTGCCTATGTAGGAATGTTGTGATCTGTAGTTCGTAACGTGTGCTCAGCCTGCTAAAGCTTGCACCACCAGCCAGCTTGACGTTTAGCAACCCTGTCTGCGTAGGTGAAGGCTCACCCTTCGAAAACAGAGTGCCCTGCAAAGAAAGGTGTGACAGTACCTAACGCTTGATGAGCAGCCCAAATCGTGTATGTGGAGTGAACATTTAGTGAAAGGGTGCTGCAGGAGGGAGGAACCCGGGTACAAAACACCTGCCTTGACGCCCTAGCTTGCAAAGTCCTGGTTGGGGTTGAGAACTTATTGAACTGGAAGCCTGTCATTAAGGGGACATAGAGGTCCTTTGTTATTTATATATATATATATATATATATATATATTAAACGGACGGACCCGCCCCTTGAAACGTGAATGGCCCCCTGGTGAAGAATGCGAGCCCTATGTTAGTAGTTTTTTTTTTTTTTTGGAGAAAGAAGAAATAATGTCCAACCTGGTGCAGGATGGAATGAGCTAAACTCAATTAACCTAAAGGAGAAATGACAGACAGAAAAAGTGAGTGGCCGATGTGCCACCGGAGATGAGTGGCCGCATTGAGTGCCACTAGAGATGTGCTTGCAACGATTGCAATAAAGTAGCCTTTTTAGGAACGCAAAAACAAGGATAGCAGAAAATGAGTGTATGGGGATAGCCAGCAGCATTAATCGTTGAAGGCTGAAGTGGGTAATATTTGGTAACTTGGGGTAGAAAGCTCCTGAAGTC
Source organism: Glandirana rugosa (assembly GCA_018402905.1). NCBI lineage: Eukaryota > Metazoa > Chordata > Amphibia > Anura > Ranidae > Glandirana > Glandirana rugosa. The sequence goes on from BLSH010218016.1 coordinate 1,189,320, forward strand.
ATGTATTTTGTGAGCCGGGATTAGAATCGTTCCGCTGATGCAACTACATTCGGATCCGCCTGTGAGTGTATGAATAGAATCGATATAAATCGTTGTGTTGCCTATGCGACTAGATTCGGATCTGGCTGTGGGAGTATGAATGGAGTCGATACGAATCGTTGTGCCACTGATGCAACTTGGTTCGAACCGGCCTGCGGGGTATTTTGGACCCGCGGAGTGTTTGGATGGAGTAGATGCGAATTGTGGCCGTCGGTGCGACTTGGACTTGAAGCGGCCTGCGAAGTGTTTGAATGGAGTCGATCCCAATTGTGGCTGCCGATGCGACTAGATTCGGATCTGGCTGTGGGAGTATGAATGGAGTCAATACGAATCCTTTGCCGCTGATGCAACTAGATTTGAACAGGCCTGCAGTATTTGTATGGAGTCACAATGAAACATGGTTGCCGATGCGACTTGGATTTGAAGCAGCCTATGGAGTGTTTGAATGATACGTATTGTGGCCGCCGGTGCGGCTAGATGTGAACGGCCTAGGGAAGGTTTTTTTAAAGGTTATTGGTGGTATTGCGCTTAGGATATGTGCCCCTGCTGCTGCCTTCCAGGAATCCCTCACTGAGGAGGAACAATGGAGTTAGAGGTGTAAGACTGGATAGTGGCGCTGCCCTGGGTAACGGATTTGAGAATTCCTTAAAAATTGATTGGTAATGTGCTAGTACCTTGTGCTAGTATGTGTGTGAGTAATATGAATTTCTCGTGAATCCAGTGTACAGGTAACCAAATTACCACACACCATATACAACGTTGCACTTTAATAGTAACTTAATTTGAATATATTGTTTTCTGTATGCACTGAACAGTTATATTTTTGACCAAACTGCACATGGTCTGCACATATGCACTTTAGCACTAGTACTCCTCCAAAGCTTACCTGTACACTGGATTCACGAGAAATTCATATTACTCACACACATACTAGCACAAGGTACTAGCACATTACCAATCAATTTTTAAGGAATTCTCAAATCCGTTACCCAGGGCAGCGCCACTATCCAGTCTTACACCTCTAACTCCAAGGTTTTTTTAAAGTTATTATTATTTTATTTTTATTTATTTTATTGTTATGTCGCTGCTGCGAGTGGATTTGAATCTGTGTTTTATGATGGTTGACAATACGGAAGTACGGGAAATTGGTAAGGCTACCATGTGGAGAGGAACGATAAGGCAGAGGAACTTACAAGTATGAATATAAATTTATGAATGGGGAACATGATGAACCAATGATTACAAACAATAATGATGGTACAACGGTTTGACGATATGCGGTTAAAGAGGAGGTCCGAGGGCTAAAAAAAAAATTAAAAGTCAGCAGCTACACATACAGTAGCTGCTGACTTTTAATATTAGGACACTTACCTGTCCTGGAGTCCAGTGATGTCGGCACCCGCCGCCGATCTTCGGATCGGTGGGACGGGTGCAGCCGCCTCCATCGCGGGTAAGGGAACCCGGACGTGTAAGCAGTACAGCTTCACGCCGGGCACCTTACTGCGCATGCGCGAGCTCTGCCGCGCTCTGCTACTGGCCAGGCGGCCAGAAGCAGAGTGAGCAGGGAGGAGGGAGCTGGGCTGCTGACGTCAGCCGCCGCGTCCGCCGGCCAGAGCTCCCGAAAGTGTGGAAAAGGACACCTGTCTAAAGACAGGTGTCCTCTTCCCCCTCCCCCCCGAAAGGTGCCAAATGTGACACCTGAGGGGGGGAGGAATCCAACCAGCGGAAGTTCCACTTTAAGGTGGAACTCCGCTTTAAGTACGAAGTTGTGCGAGTATTTGGTAGGACTACACATGGTCATAATAAATAAGGGGGAGGAAGGTAGGAACATATAAAAACGAATTTCCGAATGGTTGACATACTGAACCCACGCTTGATACGACATGAATCAACCGTACAATGGTAGCATAGTTTTAATGATAATGTCGGAAATGTACGAATGATTAGGAATACTACCATGAGGTGGGGAACAGTGAGGCAGAGGGGGGTACAAACAAGCGAAAAATGTATGAATGGGCAATATGACAGAGCATCTTTTTTACAAATTCTAGCAGGGGGGTGCCCCCTATGGACGAGCCGCCACTGGCTATAAACAAAAAAAAGAGCGACAATTAAAAAAAAAAAAAATATATATATATATATATATATATATATATATTGCTATAATACATACCCAAGAAAAATAAATATAAAAAAAGTCTTCATCAGTTTAGGCCAATATGTATTCTTCTAGATATTTTTAGGGGAAAAAAAAAATCGCATAAAGCGTATATTGATTGGTTTGCAGAAAAGTTATAGCGTCTACAAAATAGGGGACAGATTTATGGCATTTTTTTTTTTTTACTAGTAATAGCGGTGATCTGTGATTTTTAGCGGGACTGCAATATTGCAGCGGACAAATCGGACACGTTTGACCTTTTTTTGGGACTATTGACATTTATACAGTGATTATTGCTATAAAAATACACTGATTATTGTATAAATGGCACTGGCCGGGAAGGGGTTAAAAGTAGGGGATGATCAAAGGGTTAAACGTGTTCCCTGGGAGGTGTTTCTAACTGTGGGGGGAGTGTACTGACTGGGAGTAGAGAGGAAACTCTGTTCCTGAGTAAGGATAGGCTGAGGTGTGTTTGCAACTGCAGGTGCCCAAGCCCGCCAGGAAGCTTACACTGCGCAGCGCTAATCACAGGCAGTGAGACATTCCCCTATCGCTGCAGCCGCCCATCGGGAAACGTCTCACTGCCTGTGATTAACGCTGCGCAGTGTAAGCTTCCTGGCGGGCTCGGGCACCTGCAGTTGAGAACATGCCTGAGCACATCCTTATTCCTGAGTACTAGAAACAGCAGATCTCTCTCTACTTCCCTGACAAAATGGGGATCTGTCTGTTTATATTTTCTGCCTCTCTTTCCCCCACCGCGCAGCTGCTATAGCTATTTAAAGGGACACCATACAGCTATAGCGATTCGCAGGAACTTGCCAACCTGCCGCCGTATAATGATGGAGGCTGGTCAGCAAGTGGTTGAAAGCGCCGAAAATGGGTCTTTTTTAGCTTCTTTTAGCCCCGGTTCACATAGGTGCAATGTGGGAACCCTGTGAATCCACTGAGGGTTCCCGCATCGCACCCGACTCGCATGGCAGTACACACTGCACTATGTGAACTGAAGGGAGGTGTCAATACATTGTTAACGACACCCCCATTTCAGCTCGCATATCGCAGTGTGAACTGCAAAATCACACAGGAATCAGATCGCATGAGTATGAACACCCATACGATCTGATTCTGGTGCGGACCAAAAAAAAGAGTCGTGTGCTAGTTTGGTCCGAATGCGATGTGATATCAGCCATACAATCTGTATGACTGAAATTGCATCGCACGGACATCGCATGTGATTTGTACTGCAGTGCGGTGTGCGAATCACATGCGATCTCACAGAGCACACGTGTGAACCAGGGCTAAAAGTCATGTTGTCACGTGACGTTAAAAAAAAAAAACGCCCCGCTAGCACCAGAAAAGCACCACAAAAGCGCAGCTAAAACACAGCTAAAGCGATGCAATAACGACTGGCGCTTTAGCGGCTGTTTTAGCGGCGCTTCAGTGTGAAAGGCGTCTTACTAAAACTGAGTGCAAAATCTGGAGCAGCTGTGCATAGAGAGCAAACAGCAAAAAGATATTCAAGAATATATATATTTTTTTAAACTTTCCATAATAACTAAATTGCACACCACACTTTTTTTTTATGTTTTTATGCGATTAATCGAAACAATAATCGGCCAACTAACTGATTATGAAAAATTATTTATTCTTATTATTATTTATATTTAATTATATATTAATATTTTATAATCATTCGTTTCAGCCCTAAATAGCACTTTAAATGTACATCATTTTCTGGTCCATAAGTCAGTGTTTTGTTTTTAATTAGTACAGCATTCTATTCCACAGGGTCTCTGCTTTTGAAAAATGAATGTTGAGGGAGTTTGAAATAATCTTCAGGTCCAAAAATATGCCTTTCAAAATGTCTGTTTAAAAAAAAAAAAAAAAAACCTCTGTAGAGGTGAATCTATGATGTCATCAACTGCAAGGTGACCATCCATCAAAAAAAAAAAAAAGCTCTGTGCAGGTGCACCTAGATGGTCATGTGACTTTTTTCTCACTGTGAGGTCACCAGCTGCTGCAGAGAAGGTAACACCTTGCAGAGGCAGCCAACTGCCGCCAGAGCTCAGCTGATCCTTGTTCAGAGAGGAAGCGATTTTTGCAGCTCCTGCTTTTTGAAGCGTTTAGTGCTAATTTGATTACAATGAAGCGTTTCTACAGACGAAACATGATGAATCCTCTTGTCATCAAAGAGGAATCTACAAAGCAGAAATGGAAATTCTCCCCAGAGGATCTCCAGCCTGCTTCCCAACATGCTGCCCAGCCCAGTGTAAGTGCCCCGCGAGCGGGTATAGGTAGCATGATTGTGCAAGGTATTAGGGCAGTTGGGCGCACAATTAGCAGCATTTACAAACCCAAACAGATGTTTGAAAGAGGAACAGTAGCCCCGTCAGGTAAGAGCCATAATGATCTATAGTGTAAAATAAGAATCATCTATAAGGGATCAGCACTATATAAGTGTACTACAGTCTCCCCTATATACACAAATCTCTGTTTAAATATGAACACATTATTAGGCTTCCTGCACCCACCTGTAACACAAAGCTATTTTTAGTCAAGCGGCAGTTATTTTTCAAATCTCGGTGGCCTCAGCTAAAAAGCCGGTGGCCTCAGCTTTTTTTTTTTTTTTTTTAACTCTTGAAAAAGATACATATACAATTATGTATATACACAATTACATATACAATTACAGTAATCTGTAAAAAGGCTACATTCACAGTGCTCAAAAGACTTTAGTTTACATGTAGCTTGGTTTATCTAGCATGGCAATCATATCAAGAAAAAGTGTCAAACAATATCTCAGTCAATAATACCAAGAGATTATGTAACGCTGTCAAGCTCTGGTTCACCCGCTGGACCCAGTAAGGGTGGAGGTACACCGGGCATCCCACACTTTATTATATTTATTTGGACAACCCCGATGTTCATAAATCATTTTCTCATACGCTAATACTTGGTTCACTAGCCTTAGCCAGTGAGATATGGATGGAGGCGTGGGCTGAATCCACCTAAGTGCTACTGCTTTACGGGCCATGAATAATGTTTCTAGGAACATAGTCCTTATATGCTTAGGCCACATCTCCTTATCCAGAACTCCCAGCAAACATACCAACGGGGTACATGGAACAGGGATTGAATGTCCGTCACCTGCTGCCAATACCTTACAATCATTGGACAAAGCCACATAACATGAATGAAATTAGCACGTGGAGATGTGCATCTGGTACATGCTGAAGTAGGCACACGGTGCATGGCATGTAATCTAACAGGGGTTAGATAGGATTGATGAAGCATATAGAGAACATATTTACTCTAATGTGAGCCCGCGCCAACTATGCACATTTAGGCTCCATTCACATCTATGCATGTTACTTTTGAGCGTTTCTGCAGTGCCTTTTTGCTGTGCTTTCTGCATTTTCGGAACACTATCTGGCGCGTTTTTTGCATTGTTATGCTTTTTTTCTTTGGCCAATTTGTTGAGCAGATAAAATAATGCAAAACACACCAAAAACACGCTAAGGCTCCATTCACACCAATACGTATTTTCATGTTTTTTGCAGAAACACAGGACATGTTTTTTAACTTGGATCCCTATGGAAAACCTTCAAATCAATGCATTTCTGTGCCTCTCCATTTTTGGGAAGGGTCACGGATTTTTTTATAAACGCAAAATTGTGTTTTTTTTTTTTTTTTTTTAGTTCAATAGATTTCAATGGAGAAGCTGCACAAAAGCATGTAATGCGTTTTTACTGCGTTTTTATCGCAATTTGCATTTTTAATTCTGGCCAACAACAAATCCCCCCCTACTCAAAAAAACAGCATAAAAACACAAATTGTGGCAAAGTAAAGGTAAAATTGTGGTTAACAAAACACAGAAAGCACAACAAAAGGCACTGCAGAGACACTCAAAAGCAACATGCATAGATGTTAATCGAGCCCTAATGGCGTGTACACGCGATCCGAAAATCAGACGAAAAATCTCGCTTTCGAAGCAATCGTACAATAATCGGATCGTTAGTACAGGGCTTTCTAGAGCCGATCATTACAGTTCATCCAATATTATTCGATCGGACAAACGTGAAAATTTTTCTCTTACGATACCAGATCGTACGATTTCCGTTTAATCAGTACAGTTGTCGCGCGAATATACAATACAAATACACTACAACACACGACATCACTTCCGATTTTTTCTATTCTGTTGTATGAGAATTTTTGTGGCTTTAGTAAACTCTTCCGATTTGATCTGAGGTTAGCATGCAAATAAAAACGGATGATCCGTCGTCCTATTTTCGGATCATGTTTATAGGGCTTAAAACACACTACACTATGCTTTTCTGCAGCGTCTCCATTGAAGTCTATTGAACAAAAAAAGCACCATTTTGCATATTAAAAACTCCCTGACCGTTTCCAAAAACGCAGAGGCACAAAAATGCATTGATGTGAATATGTTCCATAAGAACCCATGTTAAAAAAAACATGTCCTGCGTTTCTGCAAAAAGCATGACAAAAGGCATTGATGAGAATGAAGCCTAAGGGCCAGTTCACACTACATGCAGTCTAATGTGTTTTTTCTGCATCAAAAATGCATGGAAAGTAGGTTATATGGTTTCCAATGGTATCGTTCACACAAGTGTAGTCAGTTCCAGGGCGTTCTAGTTCCAGAAAAAAAGTAGAACATGTTGCATTTTTCACTGGACTGTAATGACGCATGGTAAAACGTATCAAAAATGCACGAGAACACATCACACACACATCAAAAACGTATCAGACCCCAATACAATGTAAAAAGAAAAACAGGAAAAAAGGAGAAAATAAAAGCACCTGGCATGCATCCGGAAACACAACAAAAACACACCAGAATGCATAAAAAACATGTTAAAAAACGCGCATGCAGAAACGCATCCGGAACAGATCTGGAGTGCGTTTTTGTGGTATAAACCTGCCCCTAAAGTGGAAATCTCTTGATTTAAAGCGGCATTAAACCCAAATCCAAAAATGTAATATATTGCAGCTTACCAATCATTTAGATGTGGTGGCTGCATTTGTTTTCTTTTTTAGGCCTTTTCCCTCTGTTTTCACCTGGTGATCTGGCCAGTGACACACCTCCTGTATTAAAGCGCCCCCACTCTTGATAAAAGGAGCACAGGGGGCACCTTTGGACAGCAGCATTGTTAGTCTGAGGTGAAAGGGCATGTTAGAGGTATTAGCAGATTTAGATACACTAAACAAATTGAAGCCAAACTCCATCTAACACTTTTTAAAGCAGTGTTAAACCCAAAAGCAAACATTTATTATATTGCAGCTTACCAATTCTTAGATGTGATGGCTGCATTATTTTCTATTTTTGGCTTTCTTTCTTCTATTTTCATCTGGTGATTTGTCAGCTGTTTTTGAGAAGCTGAAGCTCTCCAGCAAAATGTATCAGTTTACATGGATTACACTGGCAGATTACAATGATTGGCTTTTATTTATTCATGTAAAACTTTTATCCCAAAAGGAAAAAACTGTTTGCTGTAACTGATTACAAAGTGTGAGCTGAGTTTGGCTTCAAGTTGTTATTTGCATTCAAATCTGCAAATACATTTAACACTCTCCTACCCCTAGACTGACAATGCCACTGTCTACTGTGCTCATTCCTCCAGAGTTATGTCTCTGATACAGGAGGTGTGTTACTGGCCGGATCACCAGGTGAAAAAAAAATATAGAAAGAAAAACGAATGCAGCCACCACATCTAATGACTGGTAAAGCTGTGATATATCAGATTAAAATTGCTGTCTTTGGGTGGCCTGAAGGTTTAAGTATGGTTATCCAGATGTCACGTCTGTTCTGACACAGAAAGCCATGTACAAAGATGTGTATATATAGGAACATATGCAACATACAGACAACATTCACTTATATATGTAAAAGGAAATTCATTGAAATGTTCACAGATTCTGTGTAACTTAAAATACATGATGGATTTATAAATTGCAGGGATAAAAACTATTCTTTTCTCTCTCCAGGAGTAAATGATGCCTTATTCACCACCATCAGAGAGACAGCTCCAAGTGCTACCACCAAGGACAACCATCAAACAGTGGTCACCGAAACCATGAAGGAACGATCACACACAGTGATACTCAACACCGGTACCATGGAGGACCAATCAAGCCCAGTGGTCCTCCAAACTGTTGCCATGCATAATGTGGTAAACACAATAGTACCCTGTAGTTCTGACAAGTGGGCCTGGGCAATCAGCACGGTCCTCATCACTGCTGCCGCCAATGTAAAATCACGTGCAGTGGTGCCCAACACCACCATGAACCATAAGCCGTCTCTACCAGCCCCATCCAACAGTGTCAAAAAG
>BLSH010218016.1:1231528-1245307 GCA_018402905.1 Glandirana rugosa
ACGTGTTAATTAGCATTATTTTAGCGTTAAAGCTAAGTGGTGGGGGACGCTAGAGGTAGTCCGTAATGACGCTAAAAGTCACGTCAATTACCTCACTCTGAACACCCCGCTGAGTCGCGCTGAACTGACATTATCTTCAGTTACGTTCAGCGGACTTCAGAGGGGTCCTTAGAAAAAGATTCAGTCTCGCTGAACTCAGAGAGGATAGACCCGTCTGACGGTTCAGACCCGTCTCTTGGTGACTAGTGACGTCTATTATCATGGATCTTCTCTATGTTACATTAATGAAATTGGTGAAATTCTGGCTCGGAGTAAAACCTCAAACCAAAAAAAATATAATGTTTGGGGGTTCTAAGTAATTTTATAGCAAAAAAACCTGTTTTTAGCTGATAACCTCCAAACTCCAAAATGAGGCTCGGTCTTAAAGTGGTTAAAGTAATTACATTGTATCTCTTCTAGGTACTATTATCTGCAGTGATCAGTGGTTCTCTGCCCAGACTTGGCAGTCTGCCCAGATAGGAGAGACTCAAGTCGCTCTGACTTAGAAAAAGATTCCTGGGGAGACTTCAGGCGACTTGCATTGACTTCTATTACAGTCAAGTCGCGCTGAGTCGCCCCACAAGTCTCACTCCATTAACTGCACTGAAAATCGCAGTAATGCCTGATGGAGATCGCAGGGGGTGGTGAATCGAAATTGCGATTTTATTACGATTAATTGTGCAGCTCTGGCAAACACTGTACAAGGTTGAAATATCACACCACACAGATGATAGCTTAATTTTGTGTAGCAAACACTGTACAGGGTTGAAATATCACACCACACAGATGATAGCTTACTTTAGTATAACAACCACTATACAGAGTTGAAATATCACACCACATGATGATAAAATAATTTTCAGCGGTTCCTTGAGCCAGCCAGAAACTTGTTGTGAAAGGGACTACATGATAGTTGCTGAATAGCTGGGAATTGCAATGCAGACTTCAGTAAACAGGTACATTATTCTCCTTGAGCTCACATGTCTGGGCCTGACTGCTTACATACAGTAAAAACTTTGTATATATATATATATATATATATATAGCATACATAAGCATATCATTAAAAAAACAAAACAAAAAAAAAAAACTTACATTTCTTTACTCTACTGAATCTGAATAAGTGTCCCACTCTTCATAATAAATCAGGAAATGTCCACCCAGGCACTCTGCCGCTTGCAGTGGTCCTTATGAAATTGGACGCGAGTGTCCTACAGATAGGGGCCATTCACAGATCTGGCATATCAGCTCCTCATTTTCAATGTCAACTTTGTTGCCTCTTTTCTCCATGTTCCCAGCCTTAAGAGCACATGTTGCTGGGAGCAGGAGACTGGGGGAAAAAATGCACGGAATGGCATAAATAATGCATGTAGATGCAACTTGGTTGCATTTCCATTGAAGTCTATGGCACACAAAATTGAGCTGCACCACATCAAAGTAGCATTGACGTGAATCGGCACCATTCACATCAATGTAATTTCCATTTTCATACTATTCTGTACAACCCAAGTCGCATCAGAAATGCACTAGTGTGAACCAGGCACAAATCACCCAAAAAAAAGATTTCCACCTCTAAAATAATTCTGATTGTTTAGCCATGACAAAAGAATTACGTATAAATGTATACTTATTAACTCAGTGCTTACTGGTTTGATGAAAAGCTCAGGGTTGACAGCTCGGAACAGACTGGTCGTCTTTACTCCTCTAAATCCAGGGGTCCGATAATCCTTCTCTTTAGGTGTATCATTTTTAATGCCTGAGGGCTCAGAGGGAGAAGAAGACATATTATCGGCTAAACCGTGATCTAGTAATACAAAAACATGAAATCTGTGTTAAAATGAGCAAGCAAAGGCTAACAAATGAAGTGTTCAACTATAATGTTTTAGCAGCCAGATAGTAACCCTTTGCTGCAACCCAGACTTCACATTGTTACAGGCAAGCTTATTGTCCACAAAGGCATAACATGGTGCTTTTAGATTGTAAGCTCAAATGAGCAGGGTCCTCTGATTCTTCCTGTATTGAATTTTATTGTAACTACTGTGTGCCCTCATGTTGTAAAGTGCTGCACAAACTGTTGGTGCTTTATAAATCCTGTATAATAATAAAAATAGCCTTCATTTGTGGCGATTCTTTAAAGCTGAACTCTGTTTTACAAGGATTTTTTTTTTTGTCTAGAGCACCATTAAAACCACTTTGCCACCAGGCCAATTCTGACACTTCTCTCCTACATGTAAAAATCATCATTTTTTTGCTAGAAAATTACTCAGAACCCCCAAACATTATATATATATATATATATATATATATATATATATATATATATATATATATATATATATATATTTTAGCACAGATCTTAGGGAATAAAATAGCGGTCATTGCAACTTTTTATGTCATGCGGTATTTGCTCAGCAATGTTTCAAACGCTTTTTTTTTGGAAAAACAAAAAGTTTCATGAATTAAAAAAAAAACAGAAAAGTAAAGTTAGCCCAATTTTTTTGTATATTGTGAAAGAGGATGTCACGCCGAGTAAATAGATACCCAACATGTCACACTTTAAAATTGCGCCCACTCGTGAAATGGCGCCAAACTTTGGTACTTAAAAATCTCCATAGGCGACGTTTTAAACATTTTTACTGGTTACATGTTTAGAGTTACAGAGGAGGTCTAGTGCTAGAATTATTGCTCTTGCTCTAATGCACGTGGCGATACCTCACATGTGTGATTTGAACACTGTTTACATATGTGGGCGCGACTTAACGTGTGCGTTCGCTTCTGTGCGCGAGCTGGCGGGACGGGGAGCTTTAATTTTTTTTTTTATTATTATTTTACCTTTATTTTTTTATTTTTACACTTTCTCTTTAAATTTTTTTTTTTAATCACTTTTATTCCTATTACAAGGAATGTAAACATCTCTTGTAATAGGAAAAGTGCGTGACAGGTACTCTTTATGGAGAGATATGGGGTCAATAAGACCCCACATCTCTCCTCTAGGCTGGAAAGATCGAGATCAGAAAAAAAAAAAAACTGCGATCTCGGTCTTTTCAGCCGAGTTCACGGGCATTGTTTACATCACGTGACCCGGACATGACATTGCGCCCGGACTTCCGAGGCACATTGAGATGACTGGTGACCATCTGGTCATCAGTCATCTCTCCGCTCAACTTCCGCCAGCAACGGATCTGTTCTCCGGGCCGCCAGGAGAAGCACCGGAGGGCGACGGGGGGGGGGAACGTCCCCTCCCGTTGCCGATAAGTACGATCAAGCGGCTGAACTGCCGATGTGATCATTCTTATGGTATAGAGAATCGCCGGTGGATTAAAATGATATCTGAATGATGCATGTAGGTGCCAACATCATTCAGATATAACCACTTAAAGACAAGGACGTCTTTGTACCCTTTTTGCTTACCTTATCCCTCGCTCCTCTTCTCCATGGGATCAGTCTCCTGCCATCATGTACAAAGCAGGACCAGCAGATCAGATTGGGAAAAGATCTAACTTCCTATTCTGGTGACAATCTGGCAGAGGCCCTAACACTAATGTTTTGCCTAATTACACTTTCGGCCAGGTTCACATATGTGCAAATTGGATGCAGGTTTCTCTGCATCCAATTCACATTACATGCGAGTGTAACCAGCTCTCAATGGAGCCAGTTCACACATGTCAGGGGCGCCGCGGTCCTCATTTCAAAAGGGTTCCCTGCGAGTGAGTCTGGTTCAGGTGTGAATTCAGGCAAAAATTCAGACCCGATTCGCACCTGAACCGGTAAACAAGAATGCAACGCACCCCATGCTGGGAACCGCACGTATGAGAACCTGGGCTAAATGTACTTGTGTACATTAAATCAGACTTTAACATGCATTTATTTGCATTTGTAACAAGCATTGTATTTTTTTTTCAAGCATTGTGAAAGGCATTTAAAAAAAAAGCATGTCAGTAGGCCTGAAAGCGTCACAGCACATGAGACATTTTGGGCCCCCAGAAGCTTTTAGTCATAATGTGCTAGGCTGACTTATTTATTATTTATTAATTTCAGGTACTTATATAGCGCTGTCAATTTACACAGCACTTTACATATACATTGTACATTCACATCAGTCCCTACCCTCAAGGAGCTTACAATCTAAGGTCCCTAACTCACATTCATACATACACATAAGAGGGCCAATTTAGTCAGGATCCAATTAACCTACCAGCATGTCTTTGGAGTGTGGGAGGAAACAGGAGTATCCCGGAGGAAACCCACGCAGACACAGGGAGAACATGCAAACTCCAGGCAGGTAGTGCCGTGGTTGGGATTCGAACCAGCGACCCTTTTAGCTGCTAGGCGAAAGTGCTACCCACTATACCACTGACTTACCTAGCAAAGCAAATCCTTGCACCTCTACAGTCAATGTCTTTGCTCCCCTCCATCGTGGGCACTTCCATCTTCACATAGTCTCAATAGGGTTTAGAGTCTTTAGTCATGTTGATGGACTTGGATGATTTCACATACGGGAGTTACTTTATCCTGAACATCCCAACATGCACAGAAGAGTTCCTTTTTCCCAAAACAGAATCATGCCAAGACTGTACATCGAGCTACACATGCTCAGCATACCATTATAGAAAAAAGTGTTAATTGTCAGCTCGAAGCATCTATGAAAAGAGACTTACACAGTCTCTTCTTTCATTAAAAAAATACAAAAAAAAATGCATTTCAGCACTTTTTATCAATCCAACTTTAGTACCCGCTCACACTACAGCAGTGACTGGCGTTTTTCTGCAGTGGAAGAACACCGGGCACATAGAAAACAATTTCTCGCTGTCCTTACTACAATACAGCCCAGAGGTGCAATAAAATTAAGACCTGCTATATAATATTCCACCTCACTGGACAGCACTGCATGTCACTGCTCAGCACGTGCAATACAGCACACTGCTATGAAGTGACATGAAGGGGTAGATTAACTAAAGCTGGAGAGTGCAAAATCTGGTACAGCTTTACAAAGAAACCAGGCTTTTTCAGTCAAAGCTTCATTGAACAAGCTGAAGTTGGAAGCCGATCGGCACAGCTGCACCAGATGTTGCACTCTCCAGTTTTAGTGCCAGTTCACACTTGTGAGCTGTGAATCCACAGCGAATTCTGTGCGGGTTCCGCACCGCGTTCATTTGAACCGCTGCAAGTGTGTATGTTAAGTTAACACCACCCTGAAATCGGTTCGCAAAATGCAGTGCGATTTACAGAATCGGATCACATGGGTGTGAACACCCATGCAATTGGATTCTGTTGCGGCCAAAAAAATGGTCCTGCACGACTGTATAGTGTGAACTGGCACCTAGTAAATCAATCCCGACGTGTCACTTTGTACATTTCAAATGAAGACCCCCCCCACGCAACAATTTAAAAAAAGCACATCACACGGCCCCCAGCCCCAGCCACACATCACTGCAGCCCAAAACAGAACGCTATTCACTGTGTGTCAATGCACACAAAATTGTATGAAAACAGAACTATACTCACCTCTACTCCAGCAATGTGACATTCACGAGTGGCATTGAACCCAAAAACAAGTGTACTATATTGCAGCTTACCAATTCTTAGATGTGATAGCTCTGCATTCGTTTTCTTCTTTCCTTTTTCACCTGATGACCTGACCAGTAAGTCTGTTATTTTTCATCTTTCACAGACCAAACTGTCTGGCAAAAGGGGCAATTAGAGGGATTAAACAAACCATACAACACTGACAGGGGTGCTTACAATGATCAGCTTTTCTTCATCTACGTAAAATCTTTATCCCAAGTGGAAAACGACTGTAGCTGTAACTGCTTAAAGCACAACTATACCCTCCTATCCTTTACAGCCAAGGAAGCTGCCATGTTAGGGCACATTCTCACTGGCAGAAAAAAAATGATGTGTTTAGATGAGCGCCGTCTATAGCTTTGTGAGCATCTAAATGCAGAACTATAGCAATCAAGGAGCCTATACATACAGCCTAACATGTATAAACATGTATAGTATAGTCATTCATTGGAATGAAAGAAAAACTGTAGTTGCTAAAACGCATATACTTTAGGCAGGATACTTTGCTAGCCCTGCCAGCAGAAACCTGTGTTCCGTGCAGAAAATATACATATGTCCATGTGAATGTGCCCTTAAACCGGTAGTAAACCCGCGAGAAAAGGGGGGAAAAATGGCCTGCAAGACAATAGCATAATGTGTTCGTATGCATCACATACTAACACATTATGAAGTACTTACCTTAGAACAAGGCCCCTGATGCCTGAGTTGGTCAATGCTGACGACGCTGACATGATGGTCCTCTTCTTTCTTCCGGGTCCGCGGCTCCAGTGCTGTGAGTGGCCGGAGCTGCGTGACGTCACTCCCACGCGTGGGCACGGGAGCTCTTGGTTCCGGGAGCCAGCTCTGATTTTCCGGCAACCTCTGCTGGATCATCAGAGTGCATGCGCCGCTGACATCGGTGGCTGCATGCAGGCTGAATATCTCCTACACCATGTAGGTTTAGAAGATATTCATTTTACCTACAGGTAAGCCTTATTATAGGCTTAGCTGTAGGCAAAAAAAGCTTTGGGGGTTTACTACCGCTTTAACTTCACATATGCCCAAGGGCTCTTGCCCTTAGCTTGCTCTGCACTTGCCATTAAGGATGGGCTCGGGCTTGTTCGGAACCGAACGTGCCCAAGCCCGCCAGGAAGTGAATCCTGCACTGCGCTAATCACAGGCAGTGAAATATTTCCCTGATGCGCGGCTGCAGCGATGGGGGAATGTCTCCCTGCCTGTGATTAGTGCAGTGCAGGATTCACTTCCTGGCGGGCTCAGGCACGTCCGGTTCTGAACAAGCCCGAGCCCATCCTTAGTTGCCATGTTGCTGTACATGTGATCAGTTATGACACCAGACATTTGTTACTGTGACAGCTCGGTTGAGGGCACAAGCAGCATGAAATGCCCTAAATCTGTTCTAAAGGTTACATCAGTTTAATGCAAAAAGCATACCTCCCAACTTTTTGAGATGGGAACGAGGGACACCTATTAGCAAAAGTATGTAGGACACCCCCCCTGCTATGTCCCTTAAAGGAAAATTATACCAAAAAAAATATTAGGTAAACCCGCAAGTGCTTTTTTCACCCACTATTATTCCTTTACATTGGCTTTTTAAATGTAAAAATGCAGCCATTTAGAAATTGGAAGAAAGGTTTAGCATTGTAAAACACTTGTTGATAAATAGTGCTTTTTCATCAGACCAAAATGAAGGACAAATGAAGAGCAAAGAGGGACTTTGTTCCAAATCAGAGACAGCCCCTCAAAGTCAGGGACAGTTGGGAGCTATGTAAAAAGTGTTCGCTGGAGTTCAGTTGTAATTTGTTAGTAATGTCCATCTAAATCTACTAGTGCATCTAACATTACCCTCCAGACTGACAATTCTACTGTCTCTGTAGCCAGTTACACACTTCCTGTCATCCATATGGGGACACCCAGACAGGAAGTGTGTCACTGGCTAGATGTAAAGATAGGTAGGCTGCAATAGAGTATATTTATGTTTTCAGGTTTAATAGTGAGCATAGACTTCCTGGATTGGTTTTAAATGTAAACAGTACAGATTATGCCAGCTAATGAGTAAAATGCCAGCTTGCCCCCTCCCTGCAATGTGACCCATGTGTATACCTTACACAGCTCAGCTTGTGTTACAGAGTGCAGGAGATATCACACAGCCTTTCCATACAAGGAGGGGACAGGAGAGCTCAGGCTTTCTATATCAATTACACAGCCTGTATATACATACACAACCGAGAGAAGCACAGCTCAGGCTCTCTACATCAGTCACAGGAAGTTCTTCATTCCTCGGAAGGACACGAACATTTCTATTGTATCTCTTCAGTCGTCTGTATTTGCGTTATAGAGACACCTGCTGGGTGGAGTGTGAACTGCAATCCCTCTGGGATAGTTGACGTCAGGGACTGGAAATTGTCTTGTGGTTTGGAAGATGTTCAGTGCCTACCTTGTACTTCTATCTGCTCCCAGTAATGTACTGTGTGGAGTTGAAACCAAGGGCGTTTTATTATCACTGCTTTCCCATGCTTCTTTATTTGTCAAATGTACTTTTTATAAGCAATCTCTAAATTAAAAATGTTTAACCACTTCAATACTGGGCACTTTCCCCCCTTCCTGCCCAGGCCAGCTTTCAGCGCTGTCACATTTTCAACCACTTCAGCCCGGCAGGATTTCCCCCCTTTATGACCAGAGCACTTTTTGCAATTCGGCATTGCGTCACTTTAACTGACAATTGCGCAGTTGTGCGACGTTGTGCCCAAATTGACTTCTTTTTTTTTCCCCACAAATACAGCTTTCTTTTGGTGGTATTTGATCGCCTCTGCGTCACTTCTGATCACCTCTATAAAAAAAAAAAACCAGAGACAATTTTGAAAAAGAAATGCAATATTTCTTGCTTTTTGCTAAAGTACATATAAAAAAAAAATATATATATATATATATAAAAAACAAATTTATTCATCAGTTTTGGCCGATATACATATACTTTCTCATATTTTTGGTAAAGAAATTGAAATTGGCGTATATTGATTGTTTTGCGCAAAAGTTGCCGCGTTTACAAACAATGAGAATTCATTTAGCGGCTTTTTTTACTAGTAATGGCAGCGATCTGAGATTTTTAGAGGTACTGTGACATTGCGGCAGACATGTCAGATACTTTTGACACCTTTTTGGGACCATTGGCATTGATACAGCGATCAGTGCTATGAAAATGCACTGATTACTGTGTTCATGTCACTGGCAGGGAAGGGGTTAACACTAGGGGGCGATCAAAGGGTTAGCTGTGTACCCTGGTATGTGTTACTAACTGTGTGGGGGCTGGGATGAGTGGGGGAGGACAGTGATCGCTGCTCCCATATACATGGAGCATACAATTATACTCCTTCTCCCCTGTTAGAACGGAGATCCATGTGTTTACATACACGGATCCCGTTCCCTCATGGGTAGCCGACGGACGTGGAGTCCACCCTACCCACTCCATGGCTCCCCCTCTACACAGTGAGCGCGCAGCTACATGCGATATCGAGCCATGTTACCGCCGTCAATCCACGGCGGGCAGTTGGCAACTGGTTAAATGACAATTGCGCGGTAATACAACACTGTACTTAAACAAAATTTTTATCATCTTGTTCCCACAAATAAAGCTTTCTTTTGGTGGTATTTGATCGCCGCTGGGGTTTTTATTTTTTGCTAAACAAATAAAAAAAAGACCGTAAATTTTGAAAAAAAAAAACAAAACTGTGGCTGCGCGGCACCTATGATAGACGTCACATCACTGGTCCAATTCCGTGCTAGCGTGGGACAGGACATGTGACGACAGTGACTTGACTGGGAAGAAAACAGACATCTAGACCGGACTGCCCACCATGCTTGGCGCCCAGCTCGCTATCATCATCTGACTGAACTGAAGCCAGCAAAGGCCGGTGAGTTGAACTATTTCATTTTATATTACAACGTAATAATAGAAATAATTCACTTCAATCATCCGGACACCATAACAACCATGGTGCCGGGATGATTGAATCGCTAACACAAGGTATATGGAGTATATTTATGTGCTGATTGTTAAACTTTCTGGAATACACATATTGCTATTGAGGTGTAGGATCTGAGCCTGCTGTCCCTCCATCCCACTTTCTTTCCTTCTCTTCTCTCTCCTTCCCTCCCTAACTCTTTCTTTCTTCCTTCCTTCGTTCAGCCCTCATTCATCTCAGACACGAACCACACCCCCTTTGAGCCACACCCCATTTAAGCCATTTCTTCAGGCTGAAGCCCTGGTTTTTTTCCCATCTAGCAACGCCCCTGGGTGGCACTAATATGGTGCCCCCGTTGGGCACTGATGATGGCACTTATATGCAGCACTGATGCCCACTGATAGGCGGCACTGATAGGTGCCACTGATATGCAGCACTGATGAGAATAGATAGGCCACACTGATGGGTACTTATAGTTGGCACTGATGGGCACTTATAGATGGCAATGATGGGCACTGATTGGCACCTCTAATGGGCACTGATTGGCATCCCTGGTGGTCATGGGTTGGCATCCTTAGTGGGCATCCCTGGTTAGCATGGGTGGGTGGCTGCACTGATAATCAATCAGCGCAGACCCCCCCTGTCAGTGCGTCAGTGCGAGTGGAGGAAAAGCCGATAAACGGCTCTTCCTGTTTACACTGTGATCAGCTGTGATTGGACACAGCTGATCACATGGTAAAGAGCCTACGTCAGCGGCTCTATACCTAGATCGGAGATGCGGTGTGTCAGACTGACACACCAAGCTAACGATTGGCAAGGTGTGCGCCCCCGCGGTGGCACAATCGCGGCTTATCCTCCTGGACGTCATATGATGCCCAGTCAGGATAATGAAACCACTTTCCAGCCGTCATTCTGCTATATGGCAGGCAGGAAGTTTTTAACCATTTCAGCCCCGGAAGGATTTACCTCCTTCCTGACCAGAGCACTTTTTGCGATTCGGCACTGCGCCACTTTAACTGACAATTGCGCGGCCGTGGGATGTTGTATCCAAACAAAGAGCGACAATTTGGAAAAAAAAGCAATATTTTTAACTTTTTGCTATAATACATATCCAAAAAATATATAAATACACAATATACAAATGTATTCATCAGTTTAAGCCAATATATACTCTTCTACATATTAGTGGTAAAAAAAAAAAAAAAAATTGCAATTGGCGTTTATTGATTGGTTTGTGCAAAACTTGCTGTGTTTACAAACCATGAGAATTCATTTATGTCGTTTCTACTATTTTTTTTTATTACTTGCAATGGAGGCAATCTGCGATTTTTATCGGGACTGCGATATTGCAGTGGACATGTCAGACATTTTTTACGCTTTTTTGGGACCAATGACATTTATACAGCAATCCGAAATGTAAATATCCACTGATTACTGTATAAATGTCATTGGCAGTGAAGGGGTTAACCTGCAGGGGTCAATCAAGGGGTTAACCATGTTCCCTGGGCATGTTCTAACTGTGTGGGGGCTGGGCTGCCAGGGACATGACAGATCTAACTGATCACGAACACAGGGATCAGTAGATCTGTCATCTGTCCCCTCACAGAACTGGGAACCGCCGTGTTTACATTGGCAGTTCCCCATTCTAGCTCTCTAACAGAGGATTGCGGGTCGCTGGCGGACATCGAGTCCACCCCATCCCCCAGGAACGCTCACGCCTGTCTGTCCAGCCTACTGTTGTTTCAGTGCCTGCTGTCCAGCCTACTGTTGCGGTACCCGCTACTAAGCCTGCTGCCCAGCCTGCTGTTCCAGTACCTGCTGTCCAGCCTGTTCTGGTGCCCTCTGCCCAGCCTGCTGTTCCGGTGCCTGCTGCTGTACCCGCTGCCCAGCCTGCTGTTCTGGTACCCTCTGTCCAGCCTGCTGTTCCAATACCCACTGCCCAGCCTGCTGTTTTGGTGCCTGCTGCCATGCCAGCTGCCCAGCCTGCTGTCTCGGTGCCTGTTGCCTAGCCTGCTGTTCAAGTGCTCACTGCCCAGCCTGCTGTTCTGTGCCCGCTGCCATGCCTGCTGTTCCAGTACCTGCTGCCCAGCCTGCTGTTCCGGTGCCTGCTGCCCAGCCTGCTCTTCCAGTACTAGCTGCCCAGCCTGCTGTTCTGGTGCCCGTTGCCATGCCTGCTGTCCAGCCTGCTGTTCCAGTACCCGCTGCCCAACCTGCTGGTTCGGTGCCTGCTGCCCAGTCTGCTGTTCCGGTGCCCGCTGCTCAGCCTGATGATCCAGTGCTTGTTGATGACCTGGTGTCCGGTGATCATTGTCCAGCCTGATGACCCGGTGCCCGCTGCCCAGCCTGATGACCTGGTGTTTGCTGATGACCTGGTGCCTGCTGATTCAGCATCTGCTGCCCAGCCTGATGACCCAGTGCCTGCTGCCCTGCCTGATGACCCGGTGTCCAGCCTGATGACCTGGTACCTGCTGCCCAGACTAATGACTCTGTGTCCAGCCTGATGACCCGGTGCCCGCTGCCCAGCCTTATGGCCTGGTGCCCAGCCTGATGACCCGGTGCCCGCTGCCCAGCCCCATTGACCTGGTGTTCGCTGATGACCTGGCGCCTGCTGATTCGGTATCTGCTGCCCAGCCTGATGACCTGGTGCCAGATGCCCAACTTGCCACTGAAGCTTTTCTACCTGTTGCCCAGCTTGCTGCTGTTGCTCCCCTGCTTGATGCCCAGCCTGACTCTGATGCCCCTGTGTTATCTGCCTCTGATCATTTCATGCCCGCTGCCCAGCTAGTTTTTGATGTCAGACCCAAACTTCAAGACCCTGGTGGTGGGGACACATGATCCATTACCTGTCACACTTTCCAGTGGGCTAAAAGACTCTGGCCTAAAATAGAACAAAAGAGTCCACAGACATGGAGGGGAAACTTTTTTGAACTTTGAACTCCGCACCCTCATGGACTGTCAGGTCAAGGACATAATGGAGTGTCCGGAGGTCACTCCTCAAGCCAGGGGGACTGTCAGGACCTGTTATTGCTTGGGTCACCTGCTGGTGGTACTGTTGCTTTTAGCACCAAAAGGTGTAGTTCTGGTGGCCACCAGTGGATGTCTCCCAGCAGATGGACATACAGACAGGCTGCACCTGATGTGTATATAAACCAGCCCTTCACTGAGGTCCAGTGCTTCAGTATTTCCTGCAAGCCGTGTCCCTGTCTGAGCCTGATCCGTCCTGTGCCTTGTATCCTGATCCAGAGACCAGTGACCTGCTTCCTGCTCCCCTTGTCTCCTGTCTCTGCCTGTATTCTTATGTGTGTTCCCTTATCTTTAAGTAGTTAGTTAGAGTATTTACTGGGGTTTATTTGTTACAATTACTTTCCACTTTGCTTGTTTATTGTCATTGGTGCCGGTATTGGATGTGTGTCATTTTCATAAATAAATATATTTTTCACTTATCCATCTGGTCCTGATTCCTTAGGGTGCAGCCAAACTGATCTGATCACCCTTGCTGGATGCCAGCATATTGCATCCTGACAACTGCTCTCATGACATTGCACTGATGAGACTGATCAAATGAGATTGCACTGACGAGACGTCTCTGATGACATTGCACTGATGAGATTGCACTGATGGGACTGCTCTGAAGAGATTGCACTGATGAGACTGCTCTGATGAGACTGCACTGACAAGATTCCTCTGATGAGATTGCACTGACGAGACTGCTCTCATTAGGCTGCACTGAGGAGACTGCTCTGATGAGACTACTCTGAAGGAAAAGGGGGGGGGGGGAGAGGGGGCTCTGATGGTAAAGGTTTTTTTATCCAGCAGGCACTGGGCTGTGAGAAATTGGGTTTAAAACTGCACTGGCCAATTTCTCAGTCAGACAAGTGTTACATGGCAGCTAACTGCTCTGATGAGGCTGCACTGACCGGACTTCACTGAAGAGAATGCACTGGCGAGACTGGCCTGATGAGGCTGCTCTGATAGGCACTACTACTCTGATGGTAAAGGAGGGCTCTGATGGTAAAGGGGGAATTTAAAGGTAAAGTTTTTTTCTTTACCCAGCAATCATTGAACTGTCAGAAATTGGGTTTAAAACTGCACTGGCCAATTTCTCACAGTCAGACAAGTGCTACATGTCAGCTAACAGCACTCTTTCATTTCTATCTTTTAGAATTTGAATATTCGCTATTGTCACACTGATTTTCCTCCTGGCCAATCAGGAAGC
>BLSH010218016.1:1287898-1298745 GCA_018402905.1 Glandirana rugosa
CCCCCCCCCCCCCCGTAAATATACCTATGTGGAATTATTTTACCCTTACCAACCACTATAATTGAAGGACAAACACCGTGTAATCATATATACTCCCCCCTTTGAAAAGTTCTACCCACCACTGGTACTGCCGGTAAAACTTCAGCCGGTAAAACTTAGGTTGAAAACAAAAAAGTTATCCTTCTCCCAGTACACTGTGTAGTTTGAATAACCCTTAAAGTGTTCTTTTTTGTTACCACACGAACCAAAATTGCATTGAAATAAGAAAGTACTCAATAAATGTTCAAAGACTGGTGAATATTTTACACAAGTTACACGACGGGTAACACAACCTAACAGTTACGTTGGGAGAAGAGGGTGAGAAGTGTGTGACTATCGTTGTGGTTAAGGTGTATCCATATAAATGCCCCCCCCCCCCCTGTATATCCATGTGTGCTGATATCTATTGGTTCAATATTGCAGTCCCGCTAAAAATCGCAGATCTTCGCCATTACTAGTAAAAAAAAATACTAAAAAATGCCATAAATCAATTCTCATGGTTTGTAAACGCAGCCACTTTTGCGCAAACCAATAAATAAACACTCATCGCAATTTTTTTTACCACAAATATGAGGAAAAATGTATATGAACTGTAATGTATAAAAATGTATATATAAACTGATGAATACATTTTTTTTTTTATATTTTTTTTGGATATCTATTTTAGTAAAAAATATTGTTTTTTTTTCAAAATTGTCGCTCTTTTTTGTTTATAGCGGGGATCAGAAGTGACGCAGAGGTGATCAAATACCGCCAAAAGAAAGCTCTATTTGTAGGAAAAAAGGAAGTCAATTTAGTTTGGGTACAATGTCACACAACCGCGCAATTGTCAGTTAAAGGGACGCAGTGCCGAATCGCAAAAAGGACTCTGGTCCTACAGTGGGAAATCCTTTCGGTCCTTAAGTGGATGCTTCTTATATCTTTCTCTCATCCTGTGGGCACTCTCCTCGCATGCCATCTGCCAGGTCCAGCTGTCGATCCTACCCGCTGTCTTTTTCGCTGTTGCTGGTGACTCAGATGTCCCCTATTAAGGCTTTCTCTGGGCGCTCCACTGAGGGCCTCTCTGGAGGGACCAGATGGCCAGACCAGTACGGACATTCTAGCGTCCATAAAATCCTGAAAGGAATTTCTCATGGCCAAGATTGACCATCTCACTTTAGATGTCAGTTTGATCTGCTATGATATGTATACATTCAGTTCCAGTCTCACAGAAGTGGAGAATTGCATTTCCCGGGCTGCGAGAGGACTTTACTGAACTCAGGGGTCTACAGAGGCAAGTAAAGGAGCTGCAGAAAAAGGTGATCAACACTGAAAACCACCTCCAGCGAAACAACTTGCGGGTGCTAGGTATGCCAGAACGTGTGGAAGGGTCGCGGCCTGCTGAGTTTGCAGAAACATTTCTCTCCACCTTATTAGGTCTGAGAGACCTGCCGCCTACGTTTGTAGTGGAGAGGGCCCACAGAGTATCTCCAACGCCTCCTATTCCTGGGTCCCTGAGGTCAATCACTTCACTGTGTATATAAAAGGGTTTACATCCACTTTAAGTCTTCTTGCCATTCCTATGGTCTGGTGTACTCTAAGTCCAGTCTGCATTGGTGACACTCCTCCCTAGGAGGCATACAAATGACAGGCTAGACTCTTAGGAAATAAGCACAACGCCAGTGTCTTTCTGCCTTGAATTGGACTGCCAGCGCTGGGCCGAGTAGGAAGTTTGGGAAAACGGAGTGTGGGGAGTGTAAGAGAAGATTGGCTCCGTTTGGGGCACTATTGCCATAATTATGAAGGCTTAATGAAAGCAAAAAAACATTTCTTGGAGTTCTACTTCAAAGTTAAAGCTTATGTTTAATTGATTCATTTTGATTTTTTACTAAATTACTAATTAACTTTTTACTAAAACAACAGGGATAAGCATATTTGATAATTTTGTGAAAATTAGGACTTTAAAGAAATTTGGCCATTTATTTCAGAAATCAGCACATGGTACTTACATTAAATGAAAAGTGTCCCTCTTGCTGGTGGCTGTTCTCTTCATTGAAATTTTCTGCCCTCTCCCCATATCCCCAGAGCGGTAATCTTCAGGTATTGCAGGGGTAAACAGAACTGCTGGACATGTCACAGCCACTCATCAAGAGTACAGACTAGAAGCTGTGCTTTGGCTTTAAGCAATGAAAAGCACTCCATGAATGGAGGAGGGGCAGACGATTAAAAAGGTCCACCTCCCAAAAAGGGCGCTTTTCATTGTGGGAAGCTATAGCACATCTTTTATGAATGGAGAAAGGGGGGAATGGACCGGCATAGATGTCACTCTTGACAAGTGCCTATGACAGGTCCAGCTCATATTAACCCCTGCAGGACTGAAATATTACAGAAGCAGGGGTATGTGGGGTGGAAGGGGACTGAAGACTGAAGATTTAAATGAAGTGAGCAGCCACCAGCACAAGGAACAATTCTAATTATTTTCCAATTATTTTTTATTGAAAATTTGAAAAGGATTACATGTTTACAACACTGTCAAACATAGAAAAGGAAGTATGCCAACATATAATAACAATACATCTAAGCGCAAAAAAATAGTATAAATGTAGCCTATGAATATATTTGGATGAGCACACTTCTTGTATAACTTCGCTCCATGAGTTATCGCAAATATTCAACAATAGGGTATAAAGGCAAAGAAGTATACCTGTGCCCACATTCCGTATCGCTCCTGTAAATGCAAACTGGAGAGAGAGAGAAAATGGGATGAGAAGACCAGAAATTCATCACATAGATCCCCATGAGTACTGAACCCAAGAGGGCATAACGGAAGACCGTAACACCCATCACAACTCTGTCACATCCTCTCCCACACATCACTTATAGCATAGGGTCTTTTATTGTGTAGCTCACTGGCAGATGAAAAGGAACATATAAGGGGACGAGTATGCGGTAAGAAAAAACAAAAATAGAAGGAAAATGGGGAGAAAGAAGAAAGATGAGAAGAGAAAGGGAAGGGGGAAGAATAAAATGAGGGAAAGAGTGCACCCTATCACATCAAAGTATGGCTAACTGAGAATACTTGATAAGACATCCGATAAATAATCAATCCAGGGCTTCCATACTTTATCAAAATAAGCCTGTTTGTCGAGTAATATGGCTGAAAGGTGTTCATTGACCATTATCCAGGATAACTTGTTTTTCACCAAGTCAAGAGGGATCATAGGTGACTTCCAGCGATTGCTATCCTAGCCGCCATAAATATAATTGATATAAGTTTCCTCAAGTGTCTCAGTGCCTCCCCCACTGGGCATCCCAGCAATGCATGCTGGGGAGATTTAGTAAGAGTCATCTGGATCAGGGAATATCTAAAGTTATAAATTCGAATCCAAAAACATTTTAGTTTCAGGCATGTCCACCATGTGTGAAACACTGTGCCCTCCAAGCCACATCCCCGGAAACACAGGGGTGAAGCCGGGACAATGCTAATTCAATGTAAGTACCATCAGGGGCGTAACTACAGGGGTTGCAATTGCAACCGGGCCCGATGCTCCAGGGGGCCCGTGTGCCTCTTTTATACACCTGGATAGGAGGGATGGCGGGGGCGGCATTTAGAGGAACCAATCTCCTCCATTTTCCTCCTAATGGAGGAGATTGGTTCCTCTATATGCTGCCCCCCAATCCAGTTTACTTGTCTTTTGCTGTTCCCAGAGTCCCTGTGTGCTTCCCTGTTCCCCCTCAGAGCTGCTGTCTTCCCCCCTCCTCTCTCCTGCCAGCTGCTGTAGAAGATGTGTCATGATGGAGAGATGAGAAACTGGTCAGTAAATTTGTCATTTACCGGCTCCTTCCTTTTATGAATGGAGTCAGTCATTGGTACCAATTGGTTCATTCATAACTGAACCATAGTAAACTGTTTTTACTATATTTCCATTTCTGAATGAATGGGAGGCTCGGTACACAACTATTAGTTTATTCGGTGGGACCGTAATAAAGGGACCTGTGACAGGAGTAAAGGGCCCCAGGATCAGTGGGAAGAGGGAAGGGCTCTGGCCAGGGGTTAGGGGGGCACTTCATAATTTCTTGCAGCGGGGGCCCTGAAGATTCTAGTTATGCCTCTGAGTACCATCCCTTTTGCTGATCCCTTACTCATCTTCCACCCCAGGGATCTGTGTAGAGTAGGCCTTGGTGATTTCCTGCTAACTCCTCTGCTTTCCCCCATCCTTGGCAGTTGGATCGGATCCTATCAGAGGACAGGAGAAAGAGGGCCAATGAGAGCATCAGAGAGGACTCACTGTTCAGGCACTATGGACTATGGGAATCGTAGTTCTTAAAGGTACAATGCACCATACTTGTTAATGGAGGCTAACAGGTTGTGAACTTCAATCCCCACAAATCTTTGCACCTGGAGGAGTAACTTCACTGTTTTCCTGGGTAAACTGAGCTTGATTGCTGCAGTCCAGGGAAGAGAGCGATAGGTACAGACTTGCAGGACGGGAGCCATTAGAGAGGAGCTAAGAGGACCTGTTGCTGTGCCTGTACCCCCACATCAGGGAGAGGGAACGGACCTGCACCTGAGCCAGCCAACATTGAATATCAGGCTCCAGTTGCTTTCAACCACATTCAGTAATTCCCCATTCACTAGAGACGTAAACACTCACACACCATAGGGGTTACAGGCAAAGCATGTGCACAAGGACCCTTTTACCTTTTGTTAGTTAGTTGATGCCATTACAGAGTCTCTAGTTGCATATGTCATAGTTAAACTTTACGCTGCAAGAGCCTTTAAGTCTCATGTATCTAGAACATCTCTGTGAAAATCGTTTGTTTTGCTGGCAACAAAGTACTCACCTGACAAACTAGTAAAACACTATTGTCTTGTGACTTCAAATTGTTGTTTGTGTGTCACCAAGGATATGTCATTGTTCACACTTTAAATTAATACAGCTAAAGAGCTATTTATAAAGCAGCCAAAAAATATTATAATTATGATCAAAGGTAGCAAAAATGATTACTATGTTCTTTGCTCTAGAGAGGCGCAGCAACGGTAGTTTTTGTTACCAAACGGACCCTTAGGAAATTGGATATAACTACAAAATGACTTTATATACAAAATGCTTGAAACAAGTACCGTAGTTGTCAAAATAGTGGCTTTGATGTTTCAGTAAGGTAAATTTTGTATCATTACTTTACTAGAAACAACCCAACATTTTCTTGAAATAGAAAGAAATTCTGGGGAACCTGGGGAATTTCCTTCATTTCACTAACTGTAAAACAATAAAGAGAATGAACAGTGGCTATACATTAACATTCTTTTCTCAGAAATGCCAAGTATTTCAGTATATAATACTCTCCTATTGTCTTCACATGACCTGGACAGATTTCAGTGAACAGGGAGTGTCCAAAATAAAAAGTTAAAGTGGTAATAAAGGGCTCCAGAGCATAATAAAAGAAATGGTCCCCACTGCATACTAGCACATTATCGCAGACTTACCTACTAACAGAGCCTTTCAGCTCTGCCTGGTCCCTGGCACTTCTATATTCACCCGGGTTTCCTTCTGGGTTTTGTGTTTTCGGCCCCTTGATTGGCTGGACCGAGGTGACGTCACTCCCATCACCGCGGCTCACAGAGTGGGCCGTAAGCATGGTCTGAGCTGCATGTGCAACCTAGTTCACCTTATCCGCTGACAGGCAGGAGGGACATTTATGACAGAAGAGACCTCTAGGGTCTCTTCTGTTATTGAAAGCCTGCCTGTCAGCAGATTTTTAAATGCATGACTTTACTACCACTTTAAAATTTCAATAAGCTCATATGAAGGCTAGTACTCATAGGCTATGGGAGCAGCTGTTCCCATTCAGCTTCCTCCAGGTGCCTTCCAATGAGACTATGTGGACTGGATCCTCAGGTGAAATCTAAGGGTGTCAGATATTCATTCAGATGTAGGCCCCCTGCTGTGCCCCGCCTGAACTTCTATGAACAGCAACATGAAACAGTGGAACGGCTGGAGGCACAAGGTAGCCACCCCCTACCTAAACAGGTGGAATACCTTCCAGAGGAAGACAGTGCTGTTCTACAGCTCAAACTATTTATGTGCTTCTCAGCCACCTTCTGGGCACACTTCCCCAGTGATTAGCTGCAGCACCATACATATTCATGCTGCTCATTTGCCTTGCTCCACTTCTATGTTCCAGAACCTTCTAGAAGGCAGGGGAGAGCAATCAAACCTGTAGACTGTGCTATCCAGCGACAGCCTAAAGAAATCAATAACTGCTCCAATGATTACAGAGGAGCCAAAAAGAACTAAATTTATCTAACATCCTAGCAACTTAACTAAGAGTGGGTTACATATAAAAGCTAAGTTAAATTGAGTTCCTGATTTCTTTTAAGCCATTTACAAGTGTAGTACCCTCAGTGTTACTAAGTGTAGGTACATTTAGTTTGGCTGCTCTATAGGCAGAGGAGCTGTGGACCTGTTCCTACCCGTGTTCTACAACTCTTTGGATAGTTATAGAATCTAGTGGGTGGAGGAGCAGGGACTGCAGCCTGAACATTTATGGAGTTCCCACCATTCTCCGAGGAGGCAAGGCTCAGTAGGTAGGGGAACAACCCATAAATACTCAGAAGCCTGACAGTCAGGAGAGTAGAGTCCAGGATCCAGTTGTCTTGAGGGGACCCATGTGCTGGGGGGTTCTGCCCTTGAGCAGAAGGAATGCCAGGAGAGAGCGGGAGCAAGAGGAAGAGAAAAAGAGCAACTAGAAGCCTCACACCCTTTACCAGCCTTAGCTAGGCTTAGCTGAAGCCAACCTGAAAACAAGACCCTGCCTGTATAGCAGTGTGCCCATACAGCACCCCTTTGGATTCCAGGAACCACTTAGACTGAGTGAGTAACTCCCATTTCAACTTACCCCAAGCCTGTGTAGAGAAGACAGTAAGGCGCAATATTTTACATGTCTAGGCCCAGGGGACAGCTTAGAGCCAGTTCAAAGCAGCCAAAAGCACCCCAAACCTCCAGCTTGGGGCAGTAGTAGCCAGTGGTAGGCAGTAGTAGCTGCACCTGCACCTCCAGTTTTGGAATCTTCTTGATGTTATTTTTGTTGCATCACTCCCATGGGTGGGCAGCACCGTTGAAGTTCGTTCTTAGCAGCCAGGGACATTAGAAAAACCTCAAGAATTATACAAGTTCTTATAGCCATCTCATGCATATCTATTCCCTACTCAAGTTTATCCCTTAAATAAACAAAACAACCAAAATCCCTGGACTGATTATTGAGCCTTTGAACATTCCTGTTTAAAACAACGAGAACTGGAGCAGCAACCCTCTCCCTGGGCTCACTGTCCGCCACCAGGAGCTCTAGGACTGGATACAGCCATCCTCCATCTGGCTCTGCCTGAAGACCCGGGAGTGGTGCTTCTACACCCTGGGCTCACAGCCCCCCTCCAGTAGCTCCAGGGCTTGGACAGCCATCCATCCCTTCTGGCTCTGTGGAGATACCACGGAAGCCATGAGTCACAGTGCCTACAGGGCATTTTTCTTTCCCTCTGCTTAATCAGTTCATAAGAATTTTTTGATACTTTGTCTCCTAACAAATGATTATTTTTATCTGCGATTGTTACTTTTTTAAACTTTCTAAACTTGTTTTCATCAATCCACCGGAACAGCGCTCCTTGTGTTGATATTTGAACATTCCTGTTGCTTGGCTTGCGAATGGCAAAGGCCCGAAATTCCAACAGCTCTTTTCAAGGGGTAGCGCTACACAAGTCTATGAGGGTTCACTGTTGAGATGTACTGATGTGGCAAGAGGAAGTAAACATATGGACAGGCTGTTGGTAAGCAGCTGGGTTTTGGGAAGTTTAGGCGAGGAGTTTCTTGCATCTCAATGCACAACGACAGTGTCCTGCAATGCACTCCCTTATAGCAGTGGTTCTCAATTTCAGTCCTCAAGTACCCCCAACAGGCCATGTTTTCAGGTTCTCCTTTATCTTGCACAGGTGCTTCTAATCACAGTCAATGGCTTGTTATTTTGGACAGCTATTTTATCTAAGAGAAATTTGCAAAACATGGTCTGTTGGGGTACTTGAGGACCGAGGTTGGGAACCACTGCCTTATAGCATACCACAAGGCACAGATACTGTACATCTGCTCTGGGTATTGTGCTGCTCATAAAAAATGGTGTAGGACCTACTTTAGTCTTGTGGTGAAGTGCATTTTGAATGGGTTGCTGTACATAGCGTGTCCCAGCAATCACATTGTGTTGTGTCCTAGACATTTCTAAGCTTAATGCATTACTAAAGGCAGTGGTGAGGGGTTAGAACCACTGTAAGGATTTTGTTGGTGTGTGTGTCTCTGTCAGGGAGATTAGCTCTTTCTAATTGTTCTGATCAATGTCACCAGGACTGAAAGTGTGGGTAAATCCACATTTTTTAGTTGCCAGCAGAACAGGAATCAAGGGTAATCTTCCCAAAGGGACACTTCCTGTGACAACTGTCTAATGCCGGCCATACATGGGTCGCATTCCGAACATATTTTCTTTCGAAGATCGTAATGAAAATCTTTCATTCGAATTTGACACATTTCACTAGTGGGGAGCAGCAACAGACGATTTTCGTGCGGCCTTCTAATTTTAGTGATCTGGCATGTTGGAGAATTTTTGAAAAACAAAACAAATTTCTAATCAATGATCGGAGAATCGTGCGAGAAATATAATCAAAAAAGAAATGAGCATGAGCTGTGACCTGGAAAGAAAAGAAGATTCACAGCTTCAAAATTTCTTTTCTGTAGCAGCATGAGGTGAAATTGAAGGCTTGGTTGGTTGAATTTAGAAATTAATGGTGACACCATCAGATTACAAAATGCACAAAATTTCTGATTTTTAAAAGAAAATTAGTTTGGATTTCAAATCCTATGCATTAGAGGGGATTTCTCTCACTTTGAAAAAAATCCCTCACTTCCTGTTGCGTCTACACAACAGTAAGTGAAGGCAGATCTCTTGAATAGGACATAGATATATATATAAAAAAAAATGACAGTGATTTTAACCGTTTCCTAGCAGAAATGAAGAAAAAATATGTTTTGGCTTTAGTTATAGTCTAATACAAGCATAGTACACTAGAAAAACTCTTAGCTATAAACACTGTGCAGGGAACGTGTAAGTGAGTACTTGCGTTTGTTAACTGAAGGTCATTTTATAAAAGAAAGATGTTCATGTTTGCCGGTAATATAGAAAAAATGTACAGTATCCTAACTATACACTTTCCTGAATATTCTTTAGTGTGACTTTTTGCCTGGAGTGTCCAGGGTTGCATGTGAAGGACCATGCATGTTTTCTATATAATTTCGTGAACCAGTGTGATGTGCGATAATAACTCCCCCTCGCAGTAAATATTGTTACTGATTTAACCCAGATGTTAATATCATACTCCAATTTGTTCGTAATAATGAAAAAAATGTGACCAAACACTATAATACACCTTCCTCATTTTTCAACTAAGACAAAAACAAAAAAAAGTCCAAAATTTATGTAACACTACCCCTGCAAGGGCCGCTGGAAGTTGCGTGTCCCTCATTGGTTGCGCTGACCTTGCAAGCCCCCCGACGCCTCTGACACTCTGGGTTCTGACATACTTCAAGCAAACGTAAAATTAAAAGACACCAATAAATAGTAAGAATTGCAAGCCAACACTTTACTGGGAGGCTAAGTCAACAGGACTATTAGTTTTAAAATAGACATGGGCTTATGTTTTAAAAATAAGCAAAACTTCGGGTCCAACGTCAGGGAAAAATTGGTGTTTTTTTTTGGCGTTTTGCATCGGTGTTAATGAGAGTTAGGGATCGTCGGCGTCAATAGGGTTTTTTGTAAAAAAAAATCCCCTGCTATTTTTCAGCCTAAAAACGTTGGCGTCAAAAATGCCGGTTAACGCCGGTACATCGTTAGTGGGCGTTAGTGAGCGTTTTGCGGCGTCGGCGTCAAAAAACACCAAAACGTTACAGCCTCAGAATGCGCTGGCCGTGGGTTCTAGTTTCAGCTCACTAACGCCGACGCCCTCTACAGCTAAAAAACGTTGGCGTTTTTATGGGGCCATTGACTAACATGTAAATAGTGGAACAGTATTGCGCTAAGATTAATAATAACAGCAGCAACAACTAGTGCGATAACATCACTAACTCAAAATAAAAAATACAAAACAGTTGCGCTCATTAAAGTGAAAATATAAATTGCTCAATAAGTAAATAGTGATAAACACAAATTGACCAGTGATATCCAGAAAAAGTCAATAAATTATATGTATAGTGTTCAAGAGTCTCTTAATAGAAGAAAATGTGAAGAAATAAGTAAAAAGTAAACTCGCTCTGGTAAGAATACCTCTGTGTGTCAATACACGCGTGTATACTATTGGTGTTGGTCTGCACACTTCCGGGTGGATTCTGTTTGATGAACATTTGCTGATTCATTTTACACTGGAGGAGGAAGACTTGCTTTTTACTTATTTCTTCACATTTTCTTCTATTAAGAGACTCTTGAACACTATACATATAATTTATTGACTTTTTCTGGATATCACTGGTCAATTTGTGTTTATCACTATTTACTTATTGAGCAATTTATATTTTCACTTTAATGAGCGCAACTGTTTTGCATTGACTAACATGGAGAGCTGCAAAAAACGTCCGTGTGTATGAGGCCTAAAAGTTACAGGCATAACCCAATTTGAGTGATATTGCAGTGAAATGAAAAATGAGATCACCAGAACACACAATAAAATAGCAATAAGTCGAATGGTTATAATAAACAGGCTGTAAGATTTATGACCCCAGAAAAAGAGGGGGAAGAGAAGA
>BLSH010218016.1:1299372-1339502 GCA_018402905.1 Glandirana rugosa
AGATAATGTATGTCGGAGTAACCGAACGATGAAGTGTCATTGTAGAGACCCGGGGTGGTTTCGATCGACTTCTAGTTCCTATGGGTATGAGGTTCCCGGAGTAAATTAGTTTCTCTGAGACGAGTACTTGGACACCGTCTAATGTTGGTGGATTATCTATATGTTGGTAAATAATTGTCCAAGGGCTGGCGCGCGGCACAAAAGTGCCGCCGGGGCTACCATGGGCATGAGAGATCTAACTGATCCCAGTGACAGGGATCAGTAGATCACCCATGCCCCTACTAACAGAGTGGGGAACCGCCGTGTTTACATCGGCGGTTCCCTGTTGTTTCCCTGTGGCCGATCATCGCGGCTCGCCGGCGGACATCGGGTCCGCCCGAGCCGCGGGCACACTCCTCAGGAGTGCGGCGGGCGCGCGCGCGCGCCCCCTAGTGGCTGATTGCAGATCGCCGTCTTTTTACAGCGATTCGCGCTCAGCATCCAGACTGCCGCCGTGAAAACACGGCGCGCGGTCGGGAACCTGTTAATAAATGGTTGTATATCTATTAGGTGGTTGTAATCTGCCACAGGTTCATGAGCAGAGTCTCTTTGATTAAATGAGGCCCTTGGAGTATGGGTATCCTTGATCTTCAGCTAGCTTTGGTGGGGCCCAGAGATGTTACTGTGAAGTAGCAAGCCAATGAGGCTGTATGTAATAGATGTTGTACTTTCCCCAGCAAAGACCCTCCAACTGGTCAGGTGTAAAGGTGTCTGCATGTAGTGTTTTTAGGTAAAGGGTCAGAGCTAAGATGGGCTTCTGACCATTCACCGCTACATAGGTCCTGTGAGGCAGGATGTCCTATACGCAGGTTCTTGAATATCTTCTGCCAGCTGTATGGTGCCCGGTGGCAACCTGTAGTCCAAGGAATCCAGCGATGACTGTGTGGGTGTGCAGAGGATATGAACCCGATCAACAATGCCCTGGATGTGGTGACAGCAGCAGCCACCCTGCGCAGACTGCAGGGTAAGAGGTCCCAGCCAACAGCACCCGAAGTGACAGCCTCCTGCTCTGGTAGTTCTGAAACCTGTGTCCCAAGAGAGAGAGAGAGCAAATCCACCCAGGACAGTCCAATTCATCTGCTTGCCCAGAATTAATTTAGTCTTTCAGCACCCTGGAACCTGTAGTTTCAAACAGTATTAAATCTACCGTTAATCCAGGTGAACGGACTACATGTTCCACAATTCCCTGCTATCAGTAAATGGCGCGTCCTCTGCATTCAGGAAGTGATGTGATTATTCCTCATGTTGAGGACTAGGGGGAAAGAGCACACAAATGAGTGTCCCTGAGTGAAGGTAATAACACAGCCAGCATATATAAAATAGTCCACTATGAAGAATCATTAGATTCAATGTGAAATAATGTACACTCTGCAAAACAGAGACATTCATAAAACTGGACTCACTGCATATTCATGACCTTTTAATTAATAAGATCTCATTGTGCTTTTTTTATTCTCCTTTATCAGATATCACTTGCTCCAGGAATTCCTCTTTATTAAATAATAAACAAAGATCTCCTTTCTCCTCCTCCTTCTGGGGACTTCCTTTATTAAAGTGGTTGTCAACCCGTGACAACCACTTTAACCTACAGGTTAGCCTATAATAAGGCTTACCTGTAGGCGCCCTGCATATCTCCCAAACCTGCATGGTTCAGGAGCTATACAGTGTATATCTTTAAATAATAATAATAAACCACCTTGTTCTTCTCCTCCTCGCTGTCACATATGCAAGAAAATTGGGAAGGTAGCAGAAGATAGTGTAATACTGTTTATTGAGTTCTTTAAAAATCTTCAAAATTGCACTTACACAATAAATAGGCGTGTAAAATACAAGCAGCCAGGCATATACACTCCCTGGAAATTACGCCCCTGCATTCCACCGACCGGATATTACAAAACCAGAAGTGCCGTAAGAAGCTCGGTCCAATGCGCTTTGTTGATATGATGTCATCAGGATCTCCAGGTAAGAAATTTTGCAACAGATTAAAAAAAACATTTTCTTAATAAAACGGTATACAGCGAGGCATGGATTTTGGGTTTCCATACACTTTATTAGGGTTGTGTTGGAGTTCACAAAAAATGTAATGGGTCCAGAAAGTGTTTTCCTGATACTTGGGGCCGAAGCATACAAAGGTCTATATTGTAATCTATATTGGTAGCATTATCCTGATACTAACTGTGATCTAATTCTGTCATACTACAAACTACAGCATGCACTATGAATCAAAACATAGAACTCAACATCTTTTGAAGACTGTTTTAGACTATTTTATATCTTTGATGTTTAAACAGGTTCAGCCTGCAGAGTGATCTTTCAGTAATGAGGGAAAATGAGTCACCAGAAGGCTTCTTACACTTTTTACACACTTGGGCATTTCAGTTTCTGGGTAGATGCAGCTAATACATGGCTAACCTTAAAGTAGAAAAAGGGGCAAAACTTTTTTTTTTCTGTAATTTTAGATAGAGTAAGGGAGGGTTATAACCCCTGTCAGTTTTTTTTTTCTGCCATCCATATCCCATTTTGTACATTATTCTTCTCTTCCTGTTCCATAGCCACAACAGGAATTAAGAGTAAATTCCTCCAATGTGAGGGAAATTCATGGTTGCTGCCAAGACCACCAGAACTAGTGTCCCCGTTGGAAGAGTCCCCCTCTATTCCTGTTCTGGCCACAAATCAAAATGTTGCTCACCGAGACAAATAGAGAGGGTGAA
Source organism: Glandirana rugosa (assembly GCA_018402905.1). Taxonomy (NCBI): domain Eukaryota; kingdom Metazoa; phylum Chordata; class Amphibia; order Anura; family Ranidae; genus Glandirana; species Glandirana rugosa. The sequence continues at coordinate 1,302,123 of BLSH010218016.1, forward strand.
TCTCCCTAACTTGAATACAGAGAGCAATAAGAAGCCAACAGGGGTTCTAATTGCTCTCCATTCCCTCCAAAATGTAAAAAAAATTGGCATTACTCTTACTGTAGAGTGAATTACCTACCTCCTGGGTGTTTGAACCACATGCAGATTTTGATAAATCAGTATATTTTGCAATTGTTGATGATATATGTATATATATATATATATATATATATACACATATACAGTATCTCACAAAACTGAGTACACCCCTCACATTTTTGTAAATATTTTATTATATCTTTTCATATGACAACACTGAAGAAATTACATTTTGTTACAATGTAAAGTAGTGAGTGTACAGCTTGTAGAACAGTGTAAATTTGCTGTCCCCTCAAAATAACTCAACACACAGCCATTACTGTCTAAACCGCTGGCAACAAAAATGAGTACACCCCTAAGTGAAAATGTCCAAATTGGGCCCAATGTGTCAATATTTTGTGTGGCCACCATTATTTTCCAGCACTGCCTTAACCCTCTTGGGCATGCAGTTCAGCAGAGCTTCACAGGTTGCCACTGGAGTCCTCTTCCACTCCTCCATTATGACATCACGGAGCTGGTGGATGTTAGAGACCTTGGGCTCCTCCACCTTCCATTTGATGATACCCCACAGATGCTCAATAGGGTTTAGGTCTGGCGACATGCTTGGCCAGTCCATCACCTTTACCCTCAGCTTCTTTAGCAAGGCAGTGGTCGTCTTGGAGGTGTGTTTGGGGCCGTTATCATGTTGGAATACTGTTCTGCAGCCCGGTCTCCGAAGGGAGGAGATCATGCTCTGCTTTAGTATGTTAAAGTTGGCAGTCATGGTTCCCTCAAAGAACTGTAGCTCATCAATTCTGGCAGCACTCATGCAGCCCCAGACCATTGCACTCCCACCACCATGCTTGACTGTAGGCAAGACACACTTGTCTTTGTACTCCTCACCTGGTTGCCGCCACACACGCTTGACATCATCTGAACCAAATAAGTTTATGTTGGTCTCATTAGACCACAGGACAAGGTTCCGGTAATCCATGCCCTTAGTCTGCTTGTCTTCAGCAAACTGTTTGCAGGCTTTCTTGTGCATCATCTTTAGAAGAGGCTTCCTTCTTGGATGACAGCCATGCAAACCAATTTGATGCAGTGTGCGGTGTAGGGTCTGAGCACTGACAGGCTGACCCCCCACCCCTACAACCTCTGCAGAAATGCTGGCAGCATTCATATGTCTATTTCCAAAAGACAACCTCTGGATATGATGATGAGCACACGCATTCAACTTCTTTGGTCGACCGGGGCGAGGCCTGTTCTAAGTGGAACCTGTCCTGTTAAACTGCTGTATGGTCTTGGTAACCAAGCTGCAGCTCAGTTTCAGGGTCTTGGCAATCTTCTTATAGCCTATGCCATCTTTATGTAGAGCAACAATTATGTTTTTCAGATCCTCAGAGAGTTCTTTGCCATGAGATGCCATGATGAACTTCCAGTGACCAGCACTGAGAGAGAGAGAGCAAAAACACCACTATTTTCTATGGCATTAAAGGGGAGATCCAGCCAAAAGTGAAACTTCCACTTTAAGCATTCCTCACCCCCTTACATGCTACATTTGGCATGTCATTTTTTTTGGGGGGGGGCGGGTACCTAGTTTTGACAGGTACTTCCGCTCGGCCGGCTAGGCGACTCCTCCTCTCTCCCTCCCTCTCTCCCTGCAATCTCCTGGAACACGTCACAGATCCCAGAAGATTGCCTGGGTTCTGAGAAGGCGCAGAACGACTCGTGCATGCGCAGTGCGCACCTGGCTGTGAAGCCGCAAGCTGTCACAGCTGGGTGCCCACACTTGCAATGACAGCACCGCGGAGAGGAGAGGGACGAGGCTTTGGTCGGCCACATCGCTGGAACGTGGGACAGGTGGGTGTGTGTTTATTAAAAGTCAGCAGCTATGTTTTTTTTTTTAAGCTTAAAAATGACTGGAACTATGCTTTAAGGTCTGGAGACTGGCTAGGCCACTCCAGGACCCCAATGTGCTCCTTCTTGAGCCACTCCTTTGCTGCCTTGGTCTTGTCAAGCTGGAATACCCATCCATGACCAATTTTCAATGCCCTGGCTGAGGGAAGGAGGTTCCCACCCAAGGCTTGACGGTACATGGCCCCATCCATCGTGCCCTTGATGCGGTGAAGTTGTCCCCTTAGCAGGAAAACACTCCCAAAGCATAATGTTTCCACCTCCATGTTTGATGGTGGGGATGGTGTTCTTGGGGTCATAGGCAGCATTCCTCCTCCTCCAAACACGACGAGTTGAGTTGATGCCAAAGAGCTCGATTTTGGTCTCATCTGACCACAACACTTTCGTCCAGTTCTCCTCTGAATCATTCAGATGTTCATTAGCACACTTCAGACGGGTCTGTACATGTGCTTTCTAGAGCAGGGGGATCTTGAGGGCACTGCAGGATTTCAGTCCTTCACAGCGTAGTGTAGTACCAATTGTTTTCTTGGTGACTATGGTTCCAGCTGCCTTGAGATCATTGACAAGATTCTCCTGTGTAGTTCTGGGTTGATTCCTTGCAGTTCTCATGATCACTGAAACTCCACGAGGTGAGAACCTGCATGGAGCCCCAGACCGAGGGAGATTGACAGTTATTTTGCGTTCCTTCCATTTGCAAATAGTCGCTACAACTGTTGTCACCCTCTCACCAAGCTGCTTGGCGATGGTCTTGTATCCCATTCCAGTCTTGTGTAGGTCTACAATCTTGTCCCTGACATTCTTAAAACAGCTCTTTGGTCTTGGCCATAGTGGAGAGATTGGACTTTGACACATCCCAAAGTGCTCTATTGGATTGAGATCTGGTGACTGTGGAGGCCATTGGAGTACAGTGACCTCATTGTGATGTTCAAGAAACCAGTGGTGAGATGATTTGAGCTGTGTGGTGCATTATCCTGCTGGAAGGAGCCATCAGAAGATGGGTACACTGTAGTCATAAACGGATGGACATGGTCAGCAACAATTCTTAGGTAGGCCGTGGCATTTAATCAATGCTCAAATGGTACTAAGGGGCCCAAAGTGTGCTAAGAAAATATCCCCCACACCATTACACCACCACCAGCTTGAACATTGATACAAGGCAAGATGGACCCATGCTTTCATGTTGTTTATGCCAAATTCTGAGCCTACTATCTGAATGTAGCAGCTGAGATCGAGATTCTTTAGACAAGGCAACATTTTTCCAATCTGCTATTGTCCAATTTTGGTGAGCCTGTGCAAATTGTAGCCTCAGTTTCCTGTTCTTAGCTAACAGGAGTGGCACCCAGTGTGGCCTTCTGCTGCTGTAGCCCATCTGATTCAAGGTTCGATGTGTTGTGTGTTCAGAAATGGTATTCTGCATACCTTGGTTGTAATGAGTGGTTATTTGAGTTACTGTTGCCTTTCATCCCGAACCAGTCTCCCTATTCTTCTCCAACCTCTGACATCAAGAAGACATTTTCCTCCACACAACTGCCGCTCACTGGATATTTTCTTTTTTCAGACCATTCTCTGTAAACCCTAGAAATGGTTGTGTGTGAAAATCCCATTAAATCAGCAGTGTTTGAAATACTCAGACCAGCCTGTCTGGCACCAACAACCATGCCACATTAAAGTCACTTAAATCCCCTTTCTTCCCCATTCCGATGCTCGGTTTGAACTTCGGCAAGTTGTCTTCACCACGTCTAGATGCCCAAATGCATTGAGTTGCTGCCATGTGATTGGCTGATTAGCAATTTGTATTACCAAGCAAATGAACAGGTGTACCTAATAAAGTGGCCGGTGAGTGTATATTGCTGGCTGTACGCATGAACTAAATTTATTGAATGCAGAGCTCTTATTTATACAGTACACATGCAAGATAGGATATTGTTGATGATGATCCAGCCTCCTTTTCTTTTATGCTTTCATACTAAACAGAGGTGTTTCTCTCTCTGACTAATACACAAAACAAATGATCAGGTTACACTTGTTCGACTCGCCTTAGCTACTGGTTGCTCCGTACGCACAAGGAAAGCTGCGCAGAGGAACAGGCATCAGAATGAATTTTTAATGCAGCAGCTAGATGCTCTAGGCTTTACGTCTTCAGTCGCACTACAGGTAGGTGCAATTACTGAGCCTTAATTGGCTTTTTGTAGACATTTTTTATCCAGCTGAATATGATAGGATACAGAATGTACATAAAAAAGTAGGTCTCTGTTGCATGCAGTGAGGCGTACCCACTGGCATATTCGTTTTTTTCTGTAAGTGATGCTCTTGTATATTACTTGCAGCTTTTACTGAATAGGGAATGAGCATTTTTTTTTACGGATGAGTCATTGTATGCCGTTATCAGGCTTATTCACTTAGATGAATGTGCAGCCCTGCATTTTCTTTATCTATAGCTTATCAAAGTTGAAAACTGGTTAACAATTTCCAAAGCATCAGATCGGTTTTTGTATTGTGAGTCTTTTTATTTGCTATATGGCAGGGATATGCAATTAGCGGACCTCCAGCTGTTGCAGAACTACAAGTCCCACGAGGCTTAGCAACACTGTTACAGCCACAAGCATGACACCCAGAGGCATGATGGGACTTGTAGTTTTGCAACAGCTGGAGGTCCGCTAATTGCATGCCCCTGCTATATGGTCTTAAAAGCCACCAGGTTTTTCTGTTGTTTTTGCATCAAGTATACATTTGTATTGCCTCTGGGTTCCTCGGTATACTTCCAAATGAAGCCTGACAGTGTTGAAGTATTACTGGGGTTATACAGAAGAAAAGGAATGAGCGATGATGATGATGGGTGAACTGCTGCAAGTAGAACATTTCAGTTTACTATAGTCAGATCAGTAAAAGATGATTTCTGGTCAGGTGACTTATTTGCTCATTTTACACAGGCCCCTGCCTTAGTAAATAAATCCATGTTTATGTATGCACTGGTTACTTTGGGGTTATTCCTAAAGGCAAATGCAGACTCATAGTAGTTAAAATATACATGTATACAGGAATATATATAAATATATATTTTTTTTTATATTTAAAACTAATATGAAATCTTACTGACTGTTCTCGGTTCCTGTCAGTGGCGGCTGGTGTTTTTTTTTTTTTTTGGTTGGTCGGTCAGTCAGCCCACACTTACCCCATCAAGTGGGCAGTGCTTCCCTCTGGGTGATAGGCTTTTTGTGCATCTCCTCTCTCCTCCTTCTAGGTCGATTGGCCCTAAGGAGAAGCGATCCTATCAGGAAACGGATCTCAAAACCTGCTTCCTGATTGGCTGGGAGGAGAATCAGTGTGACAATAGTGAATATTAATTCGCTGGTGCCACACAACTGTGTGGGCTCAGGGCACCCCAAGTCCACCCTTTTTTAAGCCTATTAGAGCCTCAGGCTCTAATCACAAGCTTCAAAACACCTCCCACCCCCAATTGGAATCCATGCGCCCAGTACCCCGCATGCATAAGAGGCAGCGCCCCTAATGGATGGGCCACCACTGGTTCCTGTACTATGCATGTAATCATTGCTCTTTAAATTGCTATTTTGAATAAACCCTACACACAAATAAATCACAAGCCAAAGAAAAATGCATGGTAATGACAGAAAGAACAAATGTGTTATTTCCTTTTTGTAAAGTAACATTTTTTAAATTCTTTCTATACTGTCCATTTCAAGGAAGTGTACAAGAATATTCAGACATATGGTACCATAAGATCATATACACTATAGCTTCTGAAAAGATGTGTGCTGTACGGTATTATGCTACAGTCCTAAACTCCTACTACACTTTGTATAATCTACACACAGAAAACCAAGAAACAGCTTTCTTCTTATAACAAGGTTAAAGAACGTATACAGTATGTGAGAAATTTATCAATACAAATACTGATAGGCTAGGTTCGCGTTTTTTGCGGGTCAGGAACATGCATGCTTTCCTGATCCACAGGCAAATGTGCTGCTCTTTAGCAGACATGCAATGCATCAGCAAGTGTAGCACATTTTCGCATTCATCAAAACTGCTGCTGCGACACCATGCAGCTCGACTGTGTCATTTTTTTCAATAATATGAAACTAATATGTGAAAAATACCACGCTTCGATCCCTCTATAAGTGAAGCAAAGGTGGTTGCTGCCTGGCACCTAAATAGTATGCCAAATACTACAGCAGATACACTATATAATTATGGTGAAGCGCAAACCAGTATAACTATATTATTAATATATACAATAATAAATGAAATGCAGTGTCACCCAGTGACTAAAGTGCAAAGTGCAATCTCTGAAAATATAAATGAGCAAAACATAAATTAATCAAACATAGTAAAAGGAGAGAGTCTCTTCAAAATCTTGTGACTAACAATATCTGTGGAGAACTACACAGTCTCTTCATGTGCATAAAGACACGTATAAGATGCTTTACAAACAGTGCGGATATTCGGAACCTCCTTGAATGGAATACACTGCAAGCCTCCACTGTGGGACCACACACCACCACCGGTCCCTCTATATGCTGACCTTAATATGCGACCCCTACTGGGTGAAGCTACGCATTCCCCTTAGGGGCAAAATCCTTCCGGTGGTTAAAATCTGTGAAGCTCCAGACCCAGCTCGATCACAGTGGTGTGTGTAAAAATTGAAAGGGCTACATAGTGTTGAATCCTTAAAAAACGTATTTATTAAAAAAGCCAGAATAAAAACTCACATATGCAGGTGTACCTCCTCCGGTACTCTCCGGCAATACACTTGTAAACAGCCAGGCAAGGCTCTGAGGTAGTATGTTAATCTCCGGCTGCTACTCTTCCAAATATACCGAACACGTTCCGAAGTCCATGCTGATGTCATAGGCTCCTCCCTGACGTGTTTCGTCACAGGCCACGTGACGTTATCAAGGCCCCTTGATAAAGTCATGATGTCTGTGATGAAACGCGTCATAAACGGTGTTCGGTGTATTTGGAAGGATTTAACACTATGTAGCCCTTTCTATTTTTTACACACACCACTGTGATTGAGCTGGGTCTGGAGCTTCACCGATTTTAACCACCAGGAGGATATTGCCCCTAAGGGGAATGTGTGGCTTGATCCAGTAGGGGTCGCATATTAAGGTTCTATTCAAGGATGTTCTGAATATCAGCACTATTTGTAAAGCACCTTATACGAGTCTTTATGCATATGAAGAGACTGTAGTTCTCCACGGATTTTGTTAGTCACAAGATTTTGAAGAGATTCTCTCCTTTTGATTGATTTTTTTTACTATGTTTGATGAATTTATGTTTTTCTCATTTATATTTTCAGAGATTGCACTTTGCACTTTAGTGCCGTCCAGTTCTGGGCACCGGTCCTCAAGAAGGACGTCCTGGTATTGGAAAGGGTTCAGAGAAGGGCAACAAAGCTAGTTAAGGGATTAGAGGACCTAAGTTATGAGGAAAGATTACAAGCACTGAACTTATTCTCTCTGGAGAAGAGACACTTGAGAGGGGATATGATTTCAGTGTACAAATACTGTACTGGTGACCCCGCTATAGGGGCAAAACTATTCAGCGCAAGGGAAAACAAGAAGACACGCGGCCATTCACTGAGAATGAAAGAAAGGCGGTTTAGCCTTAAGATGCGTAGAGGTTTCTTTACGGTAAGAGCAGTGAGAATGTGGAATTCTCTTCCACAAACAGTGGTTTCTGCTGGTAGTATAGATAATTTTAAAAAACTATTAGATGCACACCTAAGGGACCACAACATTGGGGATATACAACGTATTTCTGACATAAAAAAAACACACACATGGGTTGGACTTGATGGACTTGTGTCTTTTTCCAGCCTCACTGACTATGTAACTGACTTTGTAAGTTACTAGGTGGCACTGCATTTAATTTTTTTGTATATATTAATAATATAGTTATACTGGTTTGTGCTTCACCATAATTACATAAAATAATATGAACCTAACCATTATGTACATGACAGTGTAAAAAAAAACGAATCTACACTCCATGCAGATTGAGTAGGGGCAACCATGGAACAGTAAAGATAAGAGACATGTGAATCTCTAACGTAAAATACCAGCAGTAGGTCAGTAATCGCTATAATAATCTGCAGATCAATTTCCTGTTATACCTATGTGCTGAGGAATGCATTATTGCCATAGAAATAAAAAAAATGAGTAATTCAATTCATTATTTCCAGCCATTTGCAGTTTCTCTTTAACAGCTGATATTTTTAAATGAAACTTCTGAAGTAGTACAAAATAGCTGATTTTCCTGACACAGCAAGAGAAAAATGTAAAAACTGCAGAAGAGGAAGGTAACCAAATAAATATTTGAGCCTAAAGCCACTCTTACACAGGGTGCGACGGTCATATGAAAACGGTCGTACGACCGCTTGTTGTACGATCATCCGACTGTTAGTATGCGCGATTAGAACAGCCTACGTACGACAGTTGTACAACAGAAGTTGGATGAGCAACCTAGAAAACTTTGGTTGTACAACAAGCGGTCATACGACTGTTGTACCGTGTGTACAGAGAAATTGGTCCAACAAGTTTTACGTGCAAAACACGCATGCTCAGAAGTCAGGAAAGCCCAGAAGTGTCCGTTCATGTAAGCCTACGTTCCTAATTCACAAATCATATTCACCTGAACTTCCTCATTATGCACTCGTAGCACATCACTACGTTCGGCATGGTCGTACGATCGCTTAGTGTATGTCAGTATGCAAGATACAACAGCCAACATATGATTTTGGCCGTTCGGTCGTACGACCATCGCACTGTGTGTACGAGGCTTTATTCTTTTTTATTTAATGTTATCAGCTGTTAGCAGAGTGATATGAGAGAAACTGATTTTACAGTAAAAGTATTGATTTCACCAAACCAATGAAAAATTTTACATTAGCTCTGATATTTGCTTAAAAAATGTACTGTTTTATTTTATTTAAATGTATTCAGCAGGTGTGGATAGTTTTTTTATTTGTGTTTTTTTCTTTCATTTTAAAACTCACTGCAAATTCACCTTCCTTATTAATTCCAAAGCATTTCTCCAAACTGGCAAAACTAAAAATCTCAATTGTTATGCTGTTTTAGCAAAAAGTGAATTACGGAAACAAAGTTCTGAAATAGATAATATACAGTATATATCCTATACTTGTGATCTTCAGCACCACAGCATTTAAAAATGTTATTTTACCTAGGAATGTCCAGATCCTTATTCCTTATTTAGTGCCCTTGCAAATGCATGTTTAGCAGCAAATTTACTCTTAAGCTATCATCCATTCTTAGCTCAGCAGTAGAGTTTCCCTAATAAGCCCATTCCAACTGAACAGCAGGTGGTCCCTAAGCCCAGGTTCACAGTGGGCCGATTTGACATGTGAAATTGCATGCTAAATTGGCGGCAATGGCACCATCTGAATCGATGAGACACTGACTTTGCAACGCCGCACCGATTCCCAAAAATAGTTCCTGTACTACTTTTGGCAACTTCTGGGGCGATTTAAATAGACATCTGTCCAGGAACCCACACAGATGTCTGCTAAATCGCCCCTGAAATCAGACTGCATTGCCGGTATGAAATTGTGCGAGTTCAGCTGAACCCGCATTCAGTGTGAACCTTGGCTTAAAGTGATTGTAAGCAATCTCCTTGTAAACCAACCCATTCAGTTTAAAATAGAAATGAAAGGCAAAACATTTTTGTATAGCTATAAAAAAAGATCATAAATACCTTTTTTCCCTTTTTTATGAGTGATCACATTCCCATTGCTCTCATGCATAAGAGCTGGGGGGGGGGGAGGAGAAGCAGCAGCACACTGAGCTTGCCAGTGAATCGCTGTGAAGTCGGGACCTGTCAGGGACAGTCTGATAATTGGAGGAGGGCAGGCTGAGTTCCCAGCATAGCTAGAGAACTGACCATGATGTGCTCTCCTGCTTAGTGTGGCCAGTATTTAATAGGAAAACAAGAGTGCTGACTGGAACACCGGGGATTTCACATAAAGTAAGCAATACAAAGAGAACAAGAGACTCTCATACAAGTACATGGTATTTAGGCACATATCAGGAATATAAAGTGTTGGGGTAACAAACGCATTATACAGTTGTGCTCATACATTTACATACCCTGGTAGAATTTATGATTTCTTGGCCATTTTTTAGAGAATACAAAAACATTTCTTTCACTCATGGTTCGTGTTTGGCTGAAGCCATTTATTATCAATCAACTATGTTTACTCTTTTTAAATCATAATGACAACAGAAACTACCCAAATGACCCTGATCAAAAGTTTACATACCCTGGTGATTTTGGCCTGATAACATGCACACAAGTTGACATAAAGGGGTTTGAATGGCTATTAAAGGTAACCATCCTCACCTGTGATCTGTTTGCTTGTAATTAGTGTGTGTGTATAAAAGGTGAGTGAGTTTCTGGACTCATGACAGACCCTTGCATCTTTCATCCAGTGCTGCACTGACGTTTCTGGATTCTGAGTCATGGGGAAAGCAAAAGAATTGTCAAAGGATCTGCGGGAAAAGGTAGTTGAACTGTATAAAACAGAAAAGGGATATAAAAAGATATCCAATGAATTGAGAATGCCAATCAGCAGTGTTCACGGTCTAATCAGGAAGTGGAAAATGAGGGGTTCTGTTAAAACCAAACCACGGTCAGGTAGACCAACTAAAATTTCAGCCACAACTGCCAGGAAAATTGTTTGGGATACAAAGAAAAACCCACAAATAACTTTAGGACTCTCTGAAAACATGTGGTGTGGCTGTTTCAAGATGCACAATAAGGAGGCACTTGAAGAACAATAGGCTGCATGGTCAAGTCACCAAAAGAAAGCCATTACTACGCAAATGCCACAAAGTATCACGCTTACAATATGCCAAACAGTACAGAGACAAGCCTCAAACCTTGTGTCACAAAGTTATTTGGAGAGATGAGACCAAAATTGAGTTTTTTGGCCACAACCATAAACTCTTCATTTGAAGAGGAGTCAATAAGGCATGTAAAACGCAGAGGTGGATCGCTGATGTTTTGGGGATGTGTGAGCTACAAAGGCACAGGAAATTTGGTCAAAATTGATGGAAAGAAAATGCAGTATGTTATCTAAAAAATACTTGAGGAACATTTGCATTCATCAGCCAGGAAGCTGCGCATGGGAAGTACTTGGACGTTCCAACATGACAATGATCCAAAACACAAGGTCAAGTCGACTTGTCATTGGCTACAGCAGAACAAAATGAAGGTTCTGGAGTGGCCATCTCAGTCTCCTGACCTCAATATCATTGAGCCACTCTGAGGAGATCTCAAACGTGCAGTTCATGCAAGACAGTCCAAGAATTTCCAGGAACTGGAGGCTTTTTGCCAAGAGGAATGGGCAGCTTTACCATCTGAGAAGTAGGGATGGGCGAACGGCTCGGCCCGAGGATAAGTTCGGGCCAAACTTTCGCTGTTCGGTCGTTAGGCGTACAGTCAAACAAACGGGACGTTCGACCGTTTGTTCGCCCCCCCGAACCGAACAAAATGCAATGCGGCACTGAAAAATGCATTGCAAGCCCTGATTGGCTGAAGCAGTGAAAGCTTCAGCCAATCAGGGCACAGAGCACTGTCAGAGTCATGATTGGACACTGTCATCATGACTTTATACAATCACGGCTCAATACCGCCCCACAGTATAAAAGTATTCTTTCAATGGCAGCCATTTTCAGTGTGATTTCTGCTGGAGAGAGATAGAACAGGGCTCTGTTCAGTGCTATTGGTTAGCTAGTGTGCTAAACTGTGCTATTTCGCTTTAATTGTCAGTGTAGAATATTAGTTTAGTGCACAGTCATGCGCACATAGATTTCCCCTGCTGCCTGGCTGCAGAGAAAGGGACTGGGGAATCTCTGTCCTCAGTCTCTTTCTTTGTCTCAAAAGTGAGGCATCAGGGGTCTATTTAGACCCCTGATATTTCACCACAGCCCCCAGCAGGGCTCCTAAAAGAATTGTAAAAAAAATAATAAAATACAATATTGTAAAAAAATTTAAAAAAAACAAAATTGTAAAAAAAAAAAAATAAATAAAAATAAACTACTGACATGATCTTTGCCCTACTGACACCGTCCTCTGCCCTTCTGATATATATACACACACATTCGTGTTTGTTTTCGCCCTCGTGGTGCACACCTTAATGCAATAGGCTGCACACACCTATGGTTTAGTGTCAGTCTAGGGATAGAGTGAGTGTAGTGAGGAGGACCATTCAGCTTTGCATAGTGTGCAGCTAGAGTGGGGCACCTTAGATAGTTTCACTGTAGTGTAGTGAGACCGTGTTATTCATACATACATTAGTGTATATGTAGAGTAGGGACAGCTCAGATAGTTTCAGTGTAGTGAGACCGTGTCAGTATATCTTTACATAAGTGTATAGCTAGAGTAGGGGCAGCTCTGTTAGTTTTAGTGTAGTTAGACCGTGTCAGTAATCTTTACATTAGTGTATAGCTAGAGTAGGGACAGTTCAGATAGCGTTAGTGTAGTGACGGTTGAACACCATCTATTTGTTTGCGTTACTGCACGTTTAACACCATTTACTTCTGTGTGTGTTACTGCCAGTTTAACGCCATTTACTTCTGTGTGCGTTACGGCCAGTTGAATGACATTTACTTCTGTGTGCGTTACGGCCAGTTGAATGCCATATAGTTCTGTGTGCGTTACTGCCAGTTGAACGCCATTTACTTCTGTGAGCGTTACTGCCAGCTGAACGCCATTTACTTCTGTGTGCGCTACTGCCAATTTAACGCCATATAGTCCTAAGTGCGTTACTGTCAGTTTAACGTCATATAGTTCTAAGTGCGTTACTGCCAGTTTAATGCCATTTACTTCTGTGTGCGTTACTACCAGTTTAACGCCATATAGGTCTAACTGCACTGCTGCCAGTTTAACGTGATATAGTTCTAACTGTTTTACTGCCAGTTTAACGCCATATAGTTCTAAGTGTGTTACTGCCAGTTTAACGCCATTTACTTCTGTGTGCATTACTGCAAGTTTAACGCCATATAGTTTTGTGCATCACTGTACGTTTGGCGGATTATAGTGCAGTATATTACAGTATATCCATGGAGTGTAACTGTGTAGTGTGAGTACTCAAATTAAAGTGCACCAAGCACCACTTCACATTGATTAAACTGCATCTACATACAGATTTCCACTTCTTCATAAGATTTGCTAATAAGTACCGCCCCCTCCCTCCCAATAATATCTGGGAGGACAAGAAGGAAAGGCAGATGTTCCCTTGGCACTGTAAGGGGGCCAGCAATAAATGTGTCCACAGGTAAAAGTGGACGTGGTGGTCAGTCTGCAGGCAGGGCATAATTTCCTCTATTTAGTGAGTGTGTTTGTGCTATCCAGCCACAGCATGCAGAGGAGGTGATGGACTGGCTTACTAAACCTTCCTCATCCTCATCATCCTCTGTTACGCAAGCAGGCACAAGTGTGCAGTCCCCTGCAGTTGCCAGAGTGGATAAACCTGCCTCCTTGTCAACATCTATTCCTGCTATAGCCCCAACATCAGCCATGGAGGAGGAGTGAGTTGAGTTACTTGACCACAGCATCAGCCACTTGCTCGTTGATGATGCCCAGCCATTACTGGATTCAGATGTTGGTTCTGAGGTTGAGGACGACAAGAACATGAGCCTAGAGAGAGGGGAGAACACTAATAGACAAATTAGCATTCATGTTCCCCCAGCCGCAGCGTATTGCCAAGTTGTCTCCAGTGGTAATGATGATGGAGGAGATGGAGAGGATGATGATGAGGTCACTGATGCGACTTGGGTGCCAGATAGAGCAGAGGAGGAAACTGAAGGTGAGGTGACAACCCCAAGGAGGCCGACATCAAGAAAGAGTAGAGAGCAGACACCTTATTCCATCAAATTCTGCAGCTGTTCTCTCCTGGCCCACTCCCCAAAGCTCAGCTTGCTGGGCCTTTTTCAGCACATCGGCAGCAGATCACACTGTTGCTATCTGCAAACTGTGTCTCAAGCACATCAAATGTGGCAAAAACACCGGCCATTTGGGTACAACTTGCTTAACAAGGCATTTAAGGTTAAACCACTCAGCCCGTTGGCAAGAGCACCTAAAAGCCACACAAAAGGGGCACAAATCTTTCCCTCCTCCTCCTTGCCCACTTCAGTCTGCCCCTGCTATACCAAGTCATTACCTCTCAGCAGCCTCCACTGACAGGGATGATGGCATAGCACAGGGTGTTCCAGGTCCTAGCAGCACATCTGCCAGCAGCACACCACCAGCTGTAGACTGTAGCCGGCACATTTCTCTGCCCCATCTGCTGCAGCGGAAAAAAAATACAGTCCCTGCCACCCATGTGCCCAGCATCGAAATGCAAGCTTATCAAAGCTGTTGGCTCTCAAGCCTTTTCCTTTCAGTCTGGTGGATTCTGCCTCCTTCCGTGAATTTGCACAATGTGCTGTACCACAATGGCAGGTTCCCAGTCGCTACTACTTTTCACGTAAGGCCGTTCCATCTATCTACCATCACGTGGAAGGGAATGTTCTGGCATCGTTGGGCAAGGCAGTCCGCCATAGCAGGGACGATATATATTTTGTTCACAGCACACTGGGTAACACTGCTTGCAACTCAAAGGGATGCAGGACAGGGCTCGGTGCTGCAGCTTGTTGTGCCCCCACCTCTCCATACAGCCGGTGGTGATGATGCCAGACCTGTGAACTATAGTACGTGGCTGGGAGGAGGAAGTTCCAGATGCTGTCATCCTGAGTGACCCCAAGGAGTCTGCTTCTCAAGCCTCGGCAAATTTGAGGCACATGGGCAACCTCATGCTTCAAAGCCCGCGAAAGGACCCAAGAATACGTAGCATAAAGGAGAATGACCATTACTGGTTGGCAACCCTCCTTGACCACCGTATTAAGGGGAAGGTCTCGGAACTCATCCCGTCCCCACAGAGAGTGCTGAAGATGAAATCACTTGAGGACACGTGAAAGAGGATTTTATTGAACGTTTTTCCCAACTCCAGTAGGTTACAGTATCATGGAAAACGTTCTTTTGAATCTTCTGTTGGTCAAGAGAGGAGCGTTGGAGAAGGTGTCCGCCGCAGTGAGGCATTTCGTAATTTTTTTAGTCCTCGCCGCCCAGGCTTGTCAGCTTTCACATCCCATCAGCAGTGTCTGCATCACATGGTGGACGATTACCTCGGGGTCAAAACCGAGATGGAGAGCTTTCCATCTGACGATCCACTGGCTTACTGGGTCATGAGAATAGACCATTGGCCAGAACTTGCCCAGTATGCTATTGAGTTGTTGGGCTGCCCTGCATCCGGAGTGCTTTCAGAACGGGCATTCAGTACTGCAGGAGGTTTCATGACTGATCATAGAACGCGTCTGTCCACAGACTCCGTGGACCGTTTGACTTTCATAAAAATTAATCAGTCATGGATTACCAGCTATGAAGCCCCTGATGCCGATGTCACCGATTTAGATTTTTTGGGATGTGGAATCTCTGTAGGACTTCGAGGCTGGACCAGGCTGGCGCCCTCTTACCCTCCTCTCCCTCTACAGTTGTCATTAGGTTACCAGGACCCAATCTTTTTTGAGGAGCTGCCTCCATTCACCATACATCAAATTTTTTTTTTACCTATTCCAACACCCTAGCGCCGTAGCTCCCACTCCATTCCCTCCTTCTTCAAGGCTGCCTAGCTTTGAGGATATTCAATAATTTCATCTGGAACAATGTTTTTGGTATAGGTTTAATGGGCACAATTAACACCCAAAGACCACTTTTTCAGCACCTGCTTGACAGGGGCATATCATTGCAATTTTTTTGGATGATAAAAACCCTCTAGAGGGTTACAGTGGGAAGGCGCCACCGACATCCAAAGACCAATTTTTCTGCACCTGTTTGACAGGTGCATATCATTGCAATTTTTTTTTTTTACAGAAAGGCCAATTCTTGCCTTCATGAAGAGCACCTCTATAGGGTTATGGTCTGAAGGCACCACCGACATCCAAAGCCCAATTTTTACGTACCCGTTACTTCTATCCAAAGTGAAAGTGACACCAGAATTTACCCAAAAAATATCTTCTATTGTTCCCAGTGCACTACATTGTGGCCTCATCATACACACTGGCTCCCCAGCTGTTGCTGAGCATAATAAAGGCAGCTTGTAGAGAAAATGACATTTTTTTGGCTTTATAAATGCAGCAGATTCTAGACATGGCACAGATCTGCCACTTTATAGGTAGACCAAGGGAACCCCCCAGTCACTATATTAGAAGGATTTTTTCACTTTAGAAGGATTCACTTTAAAAATGCAATAATCAATGCTCATTCAAAAATGACGTTTTTCAAAAACTTTTTTTTTCATTGACACATGTCCCCCAGGGCAGGACCCGGACCCCTATAACCATTGTATGCACAATTACTTGCATATAAGCCTTCAAAATGGGCACTTTTGATTTTTGACGTTTGGGTCCCATTGACGTTAATGGGGTTCGTTATTCGGGTCCGAACTTTCGCGGTGTTCGAAAGTTCTGGTGCGAACTGAACAGGGGTCCATTCAGCCCTATTGAAAAGATAAAGAGCCTTATACCGCAAAAGACTTCAAGCTGTCATTGATGTTAAAGGGGACAATACACAGTAATAAGAACTGGGGTATTTAAACTTTTGATCAGGGTCATTTGGATAGTTTCTGTTGTCATTATGATTTAAAAAGAGTAAACACAGTTGACTGATAATAAATGGCTTCAGCCAAACACTAACCATGAGTGAAAGAAATGTTTTTGTGTTCTCATTCATATTCTCTGAAAAATGGCCAAGAAATCATAAATTCTGCCAGAGTATGTAAACTTATGAGCACAACTGTATAAAGAAACATCAGGCTTACAATCCCAGTTAGCTCTCTTTGAGCTGCTTTGTGATATAAACCTTCCAGACTTCTGCCTCCAGTAAAGATAAGAACCAGCTGAGTGTTTTTAATACAGCAGAGCAAAGCAGTGGTGTACATAGTATAGTAATGCATAGAAACCAGAAATCAAAGATATTTTAGCTGATCATACTACAGTAAACTGGCATTTGATTAGCTGCTATAGGTAATCTAGCTACACTACTCCAAGATCTTCACTGTGAGGTGCATGGCGATCCTACTGCAGAAGTCTGTTTTTTGTGCATATGCAGGAGTATCTCTATTCATTACTATGGAGAGGATGTTTATCATGCATTCCAGTGGTAGATAGCCTGTTTATAGGTATGAATGGAGATTCTTCTCCAAGTCGAAGATGATGTCTTGGAGTGGAAGACTGCAGAGAGACAATGAGCAGTGGCAACTGGGCTGCACCCAATGGACCACCAATGATCTTGGAGGTAAGTATTACATTCTGAGGGGTTGATGGGAAGGGTGGTAATTTAAATGATAACTATGCTAAAAGTACAACTATCCTTTAAAAAAAAAAAATACTTAGTAAGTTCAATTTAGAGAATTTCTGTCAAACATATTTCTCTTTCATTTCACAGACATCGTCCGTGCAAAGACATGAGCTGGTCCTTTTTAAGAGACATTTTAAGCGGTGTCAACAAATACTCAACTAGCATTGGAAGGGTCTGGCTGTCTGTTGTCTTCATATTTCGACTTCTGGTGTATGTGGTTGCTGCAGAAAATGTCTGGAAAGATGAGCAAAAGGAGTTTGAATGCAACATCCGACAGCCAGGGTGTGAAAATGTCTGCTTTGATTACTTCTACCCCATCTCACAAGTCAGATTGTGGGCTCTTCAGCTAATAATGGTTTCTACACCCTCACTTCTTGTGGTTCTCCATGTGGCATATCGGGAAAGCAGAGAGAAGAGGCATAAGAAGAAGCTATATGAGAACCCAGGGAGCATGGATGGTGGCTTATGGTGTACATATGTCATCAGTCTTCTATTTAAAACAATGTTTGAGTTTGGTTTCCTGATACTTTTCTACAAGTTATACGGTGGGTTTAGTGTTCCTCGGATGGTGAAGTGTGATATGGAACCTTGCCCCAATCTTGTTGACTGTTACATCTCCAAACCCACAGAGAAAAAGATTTTCCTCTATTTTGTAGTACTTACTTCAGGACTCTGTATTATACTTAATATCAGCGAGCTGATGTACCTCATCTTTAAATATTTTTCAAAATGCTGTTTGAAAAAATATGCACAAAAACTGACTACATCACAGTGTGACTGTAAGAATCGTCACCATATCAATGATCAGGAAAGTACATCTCACTTACAGCCAACTTCTAATGATTCTGAGCAATAGCCTACAATCGCATGAAATGTATGCAAGGCGATATAGGACTATAACAAGGTCACTCAGAATTTCTACAAGCTTTTTTAAACATAACTTATTATATTAGGAACATGCCTAAAACTGACGCGTAGGAAAAAATGTTGAGTTGTGGCACTGAAACGGACAGTCAGGACTTGAGCACAGCAATCACACGGTGTAGTGCCTCCATTCAGATAACATCTTGTATTCTTTGCAAAGGATACAAGGATTTCTATGATTGGGGTAGCATGAACAATCTCCCTTGACCCATAACAGAATGCTTTGTACTCTTTGAAGAGAATGCAAGGCAAGTGACCTGCTTTGATCACTGTGCTCCAGCTGTTTGTTTTACCATCAGAACTTCAGTGGTTACATCACCATCACCACCAAAAGTAACATTTTCAAGAAACAAGCAGCAGCACACATTATACCACACACATCAGATACCTAGCTATAGCTAATGCCCAAATAAATTTTTTGCCCCACCTCAGTTTTAAAAAAAAAATGTATGCAATTTTTTATTGCAGCACTTATACATTCAGGAGTAGACCTGAAAATATTTCCAGAATATGTACATTTCAATATAACAATAGAAAATAGAGTGGCAGATCTTGCCGGGGGGGGGGGGTAAGTTGCAATAAAGCTCAAAGGGCTGGAAGGAGACTCCGCAATGAAGGCATTTAATGCAGAACACCTAACTTTATGTGCATCTGCACACAGTTTTCTCTGAAGCTGGATACACACTTTCGGTCAGTGTGTACAGAAGTCTGGGGTGGCTCCTAAACCTCACACTTCTGGGTTCCTGAAGTGGTGAGTAAGGATAGGCTCGGGCGTGTTCGGAACCGAATGTGCCCGAGCCCGCCAGGAAGTGAACCCTGCACTGCGCTAATCACAGGCAGTGAGACATTCCCCGATCGCTGTAGCCGCGCATTGGGGAAATATTTCACTGCCTGTGATTATTGCAGTGCAGGGTTCACTTCCTGGAGGGCTCAGGCACGTTCGGTTCCAAACAAATCCAAGCCCATTCTTAGTGGTGAGTAGAGTGGCAACCTCTTCCTGGACTCCTACCAGGCCACGCTCCCAACACATTTCACTCCGCTCCCCAGAGCTTAGTCATGTGGAACCAGCTTTTGTAGAACAGACATGCTGGAAAACCAGCATCCGGTCAGTGCTTGTAGCTAATGGCTGCGAGAGCTGATCAGTGTATTCTGGTGGGGGCGATCCCCCTGAATACAATAGTAAACCGGGGAGATTGCCTCACCAACATCGCTTGTGTTAGTACAGCAATCTGTCAGGTTTTTTTGCAGTTTAACCCGCTGGGTTGAACGAAAAAAATCTTGCAGTGTGTACCCAGCTTTAGTCATTCCCAGAAATACCTGTTGAGCCTTCCAGTGAAGTCCACGTAATGCAGCTTCCTGTGATGATGGGGAAACAATGCTGCACTGCTCCTGCCTTCAGGGCAGAGGTGCCTCTCTCGTGTAGGCAGTTCCACCTACAGTGGGGTGAATACATGTTGCAGGGGGCATGGCCATCAGGCATTGTCACTGCTTATTGAGAAGCCAGCAGTTTGTTAATCAGAACCTGCGCAGTCCTACTCATGCCTGCTGTTTTCTGGATTGACAGCACTCCCTCTGTTGCTAACACTCTTCCACTGTTAGCTGCACTGTCTGGGAAGGGGTGTAAGACATTAAAGCTGTAGTAAACCCCATTTCTTGAACCCTGTAAATCAATGGCATAATGTGCTAGTATGCATCACATACTAGCACATTATGAAATACGTACCTTAGAACGAAGCCCTCCAGTGACGCTCTGTCACCACTGAAGGCGCTTCCATCCTCAGCCCGTATTCCTTCCGGGTTCATGTCCTTCAGCGATCTGATTGGCTGTGCCACGATGACATCACTCCTGCGCATGCATGCAGGAGTGATGCTATCATGGCGCGGAGCTCTGAAGTGACGGCATGTGTAAGTCGTCCCTTGGAGAGCATGTGCTGGTGACATCACCGGCTTCATGCACTGTGAATATCTCCTAAACAGTGCAGGTTTAGGAGATATTCATGGTACCTATAGGTAAGCCTTATTATATGCTTACCTGTAAGTACAAGATAAATAAAGGGTTTACTTACACTTTAATGAAGGAGGATTTGGCTTACTAAGGGAAGGTAAAGGAAGTTTTTTGTTTACTTTACAAGACTTTGTATTTCATAGTAACTAGATTTAATACTTGTTTAGACTGTCATACAGGTGCCTTTAGTTGTACTTTAAGGCTGGGTACACACTATTGTGAATTGGATGCATTTCACCGCATCCAATTTGCATATCAGGAGACTGTGACTGGCTCTCTATGGAGCTGGTTCACACATCTCCGGAGCAGCTTCGGAGTCCTGTGTGTCTTCTGGTCCTTATTAGGTCTGAATTCAGCCAAAAATTGGGGCTGAAATTGGACCTGAAACTATGAATGGGGAAGCACCGCACCCCTGCTGTTAGCTGCTCCGTGCTGCAGGGTGAACCCAGCCTAAATGTCTGAACGTCACTGCTGTAGATACATTTAGTGATCTCTGCTGGTTGAGAAGTATACAGAGAGTAGTAGTAGGAATCACAGGGCACTTTGCCCATACAGCTACTATTTGCAGACACTGGACCTAGATTGTAAGCGCCTTGAGGGTAGGGACTGATGTGAATGTACAACATATATGTAAAGAGCTGCGTAAATTGACAGCGATATATAAGTACCTGAAATAAATAACATTATTGTGTCCTTCACATCAAGTGACTCATACAGGACATGATGACATCACTGTGGTAGAGGGCCATTAAAAACTGCCCTAGGACTCACATGGGATCTGTTTTACTTGTAAATATATATATATATATATATATATACACTATTAAAATTAAATATTTATTTTGTAAAAGTTATCTTATTAAACTGGAACTCCAGCCAAGACCTTTTTTAAAAGTTTGGATAGAGTAGAGAATTAGAACTTCTTTGTGGTTTTGAATGCTGTCTGTTCTCCACGGATGAGCAAGCGAAGAGAAATCTCTCCATCTTTGACACAGTGATGGCAATAAAAAACCATGCCAGAAACCATGACTCAATTGGGAAATTGTATTCACTTCCTGCCACGGTGACCACAGGAGAAAGTGAAATAAAATCTTCCTATGACAACACAGCTAGCAACAAAAACATGACAGAGTTTCTAACCCTGCCAGAGTCTGTTTAAAAAGGTTTGCTTGGAGTTTTACCTTAAAGGTCAGATCAGAACTGTGTTACTTTAAAGACATAGAGAATATGCAAGTAGATAAAAAATATACATATATATTTTTACTGACTGTTGCATGTATACGTACGTGTTTAATTTGATGTTGTCTAATATCTAAAGCCCATTATTTATACTTGGTAAAAAACAAAAAACCCAATAAATTAGCCCCTGTTACATCTGCTCAGGGCTGGCTCTACCACTAGGCGGTGCCACTGCCACCCAGGGTGCCCAGCCGCTGTTGATCTGTCACCGGTCTGCATTGATCACTCATGTCACTGGAGAGCCGTGGCTGGCAGCACACCAGGGCGATAAAATGAGGCGGGTCCAGGGGGCACAGGTGCAGGCCCGTGGACCATGGCTAAAGATATGGGTAGAGAGGTGCTGCAAAAATCTCCACCACCTCCATCATATACATGGACAGGGCAAAGGGGGTGGAGTCATGGGGCGGAGCCAAAGGGGCGGCAAAATTAGGTTTCGCCTAGGCTGTCAAAAATCCTTGCACCAGCCCTGCATCTGCTTATCATCTAATGTGACAACACTGAGGGCTATTGCCTTTCCATGAATGAAGTGTATTTACCAGATGGTTATGTTGCTTTCATTGCTGACAGACCAACACCAAGTTTGTCATCCTGAAGACACTATCCCTCCTATTCTGGCCAAAATGCTTTGAATAGCTGGGAGAAAAGTACAAGGAAAGCCATGAAGAATGGGAACCAATGAAAGCCTACCTGCACGTCTAGTTGCTACATTAAATGCATCACTAGCCTACTGCTTGCTAATTGGAACTTATTAATGCCTAATTTGCAGAAGCAGTCCCAGGATTTGGAGATCTGCCCTTGAAAAAAATCATGTTTTTAAATAAAATGAATGTACTTTTTTGTGCTGTTTTTGTACTATTTTGTCATTTCAAGTTTACATTGTTTCAAATGTGTATCATTAAATGTTAACTGTATTTTTGAAATGCTTCAGCTCTTTTATTAAAGTGTAACTAAAGGCAAAACTTTTTCTTTTCCTTTTGGATAGAGTAAGAGAGGGTTATAACCCCCCACCCCCCCGCAGTTTTTTTTTTGCCATCTGTGTCCCATTGGGGAGGTTTCCCTCTAAAGTGGTTGTTAACTTTTCATAATCCTCTCTGTTTTTTACGTCTGTTCTCTCTTGGCCCGGCAGATGCAGTGGGTGGGGCCGAGGACCCCCCACTGACGTCAGTCCGGAGGAGAGAGGTGGTCCCACCCCCTGCATCCTTCAGGCCGAGAGAGGACAGAAGCGGTGGGTCAATGAGTGCAGATCAAGGCTCTGTGAACAAAGTATATACAGCATTATTTCATAAAGCACAGTCACAGGGGTCCATTACAGTAAAAAAACAGAGGATTGTATTAAAAAAAACAAAACAGTAATTTGAGCAACAGGAGAGGAGGGGGTGGTGTGGACATGGAGCTGTCAGGCAGAGAGGGGAGGGGGAGAGGACAGAGGAGACACAGAGCAAGCTGCGGCTGATGTAGACACGTACGGATGACTCCGGTGTCAGAGCTCGGCAGCCCTGATAAATCGCAGTGAGCGTACTGGAGGGGGAAGTTAGAAGCTGGCAGGATCAGCCAGGTTGATACAGGGGGCCAAATTACACAGCACAAGCACTGTGCAATATATAATGCTTTATGGGAACAGGATCTTTTTTTTTGGGTTAACCAGTGTTAATTTTGGCAGCAAATTTTGATTTAGTTTTAGTCTTAGGACTAAGATGGCATTTTAGTTTTATTCCAATTTTAGTCTTCTGCAATTGTTTGAGTTTTAGTCGTATTTGGTCGACTAAATCTCCAGGACCTTTTAGTCTACTTAAATGCCCTACATTTTAGTCAACTAAAGTAATTTTAATCAACTAAAACGAATTTTAGTCAAATTAAAGCAAGTGAGACATGTACTACAAGGCATGGCACCACATCCAATTATATTAAGGAGCAAAAATGGAAAAAAAGGAAAAGGCGGACTTTTGAGGCTGCCACTGAGTTCAAAAGTCAGCCTTTTCCTTTTTTTTTTTTTTTTTGCATTTTTGCTTTTTAACCCTTTCGCTGCCAGGTCTGTACGTCATACAGACCTAACGGCAGGGGGTATTACACAAAATTCAGTGGCTGCAGCCACCGGGATTGTGTGTGTAACTGACGCACAGACTCCTGCCTGTCAGGTGAGAGCGGTATTGTAGTCTCGCTATGTCTCATGATATTCCAGTATCAGGGGGCGTTCTCCGCTGTTTGAAGCTTTTGTAGTTCACTTTACTTCACAAAAGGTGAAGAGATCTACACCGCTTCATAAACAGGCATCCAGAGGAGAAGGATCTCCATTGTGAATGCTGGAGAACTGAGCAGTGGATATTTTTCACTGCTTCATAAACAAACACCTTTGTGAAAGTTTTCTACCAGGATAATAAGAGACACGTTCTCCGTTAATCCACTTCCTTTAGGGTATCTTGTGTCTCTCTCATATCTATCCAAGTTCCACTCAGCAATAAAAAAAACTTACAAAAGACACCCCTAGACTGTTGATTTCCAGCCAGTGAGAGAGAAGAAAATGTGGTGTGCCTGGCTGTGTGTACTGAATCTAGAGAAAAGGGACCATCAACGCCAGTGGCTCCTTTGGGGATGTGGTATATGGAGGTTCTTGTAAATCCCAGACTTAACAATAGTATGATAGCATACAAAGAATTAAACCAGTAAAGGTGCAGATCCCATGTAAAAGTATTAGTGATAAAAAGTTCAGTCCATATAAAAGGATAATAATTACGGTTGCACCGATACCACTTTTTTAAGACCAAGCACTGATACTTTATTTCAAGTGATTACCGATACTTTTTTTTAATGTCTTGTGACAGTGGCACTAATATGCAGCACTGATGAGCATTGATAGGTGACACTGATGAGGACTGTGACAGTAGTTATACATTTTTTTTTTTTCATAATTCCTATTTTTTACAATTTATTATTTTTTACATTTTTTTTTTAAACAATGCTTTCTTTTTTTGGGGGGGGGGGGGGGTGGAGGGGGGAGTGGACAAGTCAATGTCAGTGTTTTTACTTTATTCTTTATTATTTTTACTTTTAATTTATTTATTGTAATGTTTGCTTTTTTTAATCAACCCTGTTGGGGCGGGGGGCTTTGGTGAGATGTTAGGGGTTTAAACAGACCCCTGACATCTCCCCTTTGAGACAGGGAAAGGGAATGGGGATAGAGATTCTCCAGTCTCTTTCTCAGCAGCCTCAGCTGCACTGAAGATGAATGAAGAGGAGGCAGCAGCTCTTTTCCATTCATAAACACAGTTTATAATGCTCAGTTATGAATGTCACTGACTCTATCCATTCAGAAAAGGAAGGAGCCGGTAAATGACATTTACCGGCTCCTTCCTCTGCTCTCCAAATCCAGGAAAAGGGGAGAGCCGGAAGAGGACAAAGGGGACCGGAGGGGAAGGGGGAAACCAAAGGAGCACCCAGAGGACATGGGGGGACCAGAGGGGCACAGAGAGGACATGGGGGGACCAGGGGGCACACAGAGGACATGGGGGGCACACAGAGCAGCAGAGAGGAGGACACCGAGGGGACATGCAGGCGGCGGAGAAGTTACAATCACCGATCTCCCTGTGCGGCTTTCAATAACAATAATTTCCAAAACATGTCGTCTTAGCAACCCCAGCCAGACAAAGTTGGAAGCACCGCTCCAGGATAATGACCCATTAATAGGTATCAGCTGCTTGAGTTTGAGTCAGGATGCTGGCTCTATTTGCTGAGCAACATAATGTAAGAAGAACCAGGCTGGATGGCTGCACTCCATACAATCTCCCGTATTGATAAAAACCACAAGGCAGACTCCAGTGGATTCCAGTGTGGTTTTTATTACAGGAGATCATGTGGAGTGCGGCCATCCAGCCTGGTTCTTTTCTTACAAACCCTGGGCAGAAAATAGCATTGTAGAACAAACCAAGTTCCTCCACATAGCGGCGGAGATTGACGTCACACGGTGCCGGTTGGTCCGGGTGCACGTGCTGCCTACAGAGCTGTACAGCGGGTAGTGTTAGTCTCCTATTCCTGCTCTATACATCCCATAGGATACCCTTGGAGGGACAGGCTGTGAGAGGGAGCGAGTCCATCTGTGTACTCAAAGCTGTTTACAAGTCTCCCACTGAGTACAACTTGTATTGTCCTATTGTGTCCTATTAAAACATTATTACACTAGGGTGGCCATGTGCATAGTATGCAATGTCAAGTTAACAAAGCTAGCAAAATACGGTCATGCTTTAATAAGAGCATACCTTTAAGAGATCAATCAATAATTCTACTCATTTACAAAACACTGGTTCAGCCCTTATCTTGAATATACAGTTTAGTTTTGGTGACCAATCCTCAGAAAAAGACATTGTTGAATTAGTAAGAGTTTAGCAAAGGGCAACAAAATGAATAAGGCAGACGGAGCAGCTCAGCTATGAGGATTGATTACATAGATTACGGTTATTCACTCTGAAGAAGAGGCACTTAAGAGGGGATATGATTACAATATACTGTACACATGTAGTGGTGATCCTGACCCCTAGAGGCAGGGCTGCTTTTAGAATCATGGGGTCCCATACAGCCTACCTGACAGGACCCCCTTCCCCTGCCCGAAAGTGACTAAGGGCATAGATTTATCAGTGATTGATACCGATTGGTCACTGTATTCATTCAGGAAAGGATGGAGGCAGTAATTTACAGACAGAAAAAGATTGGTGCCTGCAAGAAAACAGTACAGCCAGACCTCCTGCTTAACAGGTGCCCGGGGTCCCCCTTCTAAACTGATGGGGCCCAAGCCCATTACAGAAGGGCTGGCTGTACTGTTTTATCTGCAGTCCTGTCTAGAGACCCAATGGTGACCTCCAGAGTTAGGTAGAGCAGACATCCTTCTTCACAGTATGGGTTACTAGGCATGGTGAGTGTAATGCAAGATGAAAACATGGGTGCTAGTCACTTTTTGAATGCGAACAAAAGAGATATATTGCCTCTTAACAAGAACTGAGGGAGAGAGGGTTTAGGACCAGGACACCCTCAGGCAGATGCAATAGCAATTCACAGACTCTGAGACAAAAATGATTAGGCAGACAGCTATACAGCCTTTAAACTAGATGCAGTAGCTGTATTTGTAGAACTGCTGTCTCATATGGCAACTGAACTCTCAAACTTCAATGTAGATCTGTACACACAACTCACAGTGTTCCATTGCAGACCTTCTATCACATCTCGCAATATCCTACTGTAGATCTTCACTCACTAAGCTCCTAGTCTTTCACTAGACTTCAAGATGCCAGTTGCCACTGGATCCCCTGAGCTCTTCCACAGCTAACCCACTGTATAATCCTCAAGCGTCACCCCTGCTAACCCGCTGGGTCCCTGGCTTGCACTCTGCTGAAGCTTTGCCATTTGTTCAACGTCCCTGGCTAGTGAATAAGGCTGCTCTGGTACTTCTTCAGACTTCCATAAACTAGCCTCTGATAACAGGAGTAGTTGTCCCTTAATGGCGACTCTGACCTTGATCCTCACTTGCCTCTGATAACAGGAGTGGTCGTCCCATGTGTCAACTGCTTCTCCCTCAGTGCTGGCAAGATTCAGTTCCCCATCTGGTGGAGCCTCTGCAAATTGGTTGGGCTCCAAGCCTGAAGCCCCAACCCCACGCTGCTTCTCTCAAACTTGAACAGGCCTCAGACCACTTAGCAGCCAGGTGCTTCTGGGATAGGCCTCAGGCTTCGGGCCTAGCAACCCGGAGCCTTGTAATAGACGTCCACCCAGACAGTCGTCCAGGTGGTGCAGAACCCCGATCACCTGACTCCTACCAAATAAATAGGCTCTCCCAGCAGGCCAAAGGGCGGAAGAAAACCCCTGCCAATTGGCTGAAACAACCTATCTCCTCATAGTCTGAAGTTACTATGCCCTTGTGATTCGAATGCCAATGGCAACAATGCCACCTAGTGACAGAAGAGAGGCGCATCAAATCCAGATTTAGAGAAAAGTCAGTGGATCACCTTAACAATTAGCCAGGCTAGTACCACCTAGCAAACTAAATTTGTTAGCAACCCTGCCTAACACCAGTGTGCTACACATATATCAAAGGTGACTCCAGTAACTGTAATAAACGGTTTACTCTAAGGTCTCTGAAAAGGACACACAGCCACAATATGAGGTTAGAAGAAATGAGGTTTAACTGTAGATTGAGGAAAGGTTTTTTTCACGGTTAAAGCAGTAAAAATGTAGAGCTCCCTCCTAGCAAGTGGTACTAGTTGAGAGTGTTGACCATCTCAAAAAACATTTAGAAATCTTGCTCAGAAAGCAGAATATACGTACATGGCTATGGGAATTATTACAGAATAAAAATCACAAACACAAATAGGTTGAACTGAATGAACCTCTTTTTTAACCTTAAAAATGATGTAATTATGTAACCATTTAATGGAGATAAACAAAAGACAGAAATGTTTAAAGTCCAGCCTGCATAAAAACAAGGCGGCCCCCCATGGATACAGTGGAGAAAAAAAGCGAAGATATGAAAAGACAGGAAGTGTGGATTATTAGTTGAAAATAAAGGAAAAAATAACCTGGAAAAAAAGAAAACAAATGCAGTCGCTGCCTTAACGCTGCCTTCCAGGAAAGCAATGTGCTCGATGGATATCCTGCGAGAATGTACTTCTGCACTGGGTTGGGGTACATTCTTGTGGAATTTCGAGCATCCAGCTTTCTCAGGGGACAGCAGTAAAGCACAATGACGTCACCGGTACACCATCAGGGATAAAAGGCAGCTGGTGTTTGAGGCAAGTTCTTTAAACATTTTTCGAAAAATGCAAATTTTTTTGCCATGTTTATGGTTTTATATTTTAAGGGGATGGAGAGTGGGAACTTCAGTAAAGTAGACCTTGCATTTTCAGCCAAGGTCCATTTTAATTTAGAGCTAACTTAGTGTTACAAGTATGGTTTGAGGTTCATGTTTAAGCCCATCTAACAGTTTCTATGCTGGAGCTCCCCACTACTCCAGCTGCTTTTACCTCATAAGGACAGCCATGCATGTCCCAAGGAAATCGCTTGGTTTACATCCCCCAGGTCCACATTTTTATGGGCTGCACCTTCACAATAAGTCACATATGTCAAACACAAGGCCGTGGGCCAAATCCGGCCCACCAGGCCATTTCATGGGGTCCTTACACCTCTCCTGCAGCTGTGGCACCCCCCTTGTCTCAGCGGTCGGCAGCAGATAGGACATAACTCCTCTGCCAGATCCTGCACCTCACTGTGCAGCTGCAGCGTCCCCTTGTCTCCACCTCCCCTAGTCTCAGCATTCAACAAACTTCAGCAGCTGACTCCAGCTCTCCTCGGGTCCTCCTCCAGACCCTGCACTTTCTGCTTCTCAGCTGTGTGCACTGTGATGTAAGGAAGGGTGGGGGACTGTGAATGTCTAGCCATATAGATACAAACTGGCCCTTTGAGGGCAACCATAATGCTGCTGCAGCCCACAATGAAATTGAGTTTGTCGCCCCTGCTGTACACCTGCAAAGACTAGACCATGGCTGCCTCCAAAGAATGTAGATGCTCAGCCTTATGCAAGACCATAAAGGCCTACTGGGAAGAGAATTTGGACTGGAAGGTTTCCCCAGGGCAGGCCATGGATCTCCTTTTGAGGTAATTAAACCACTGGGGTGGGGGTTTCTAGTGAAGAACAGGGCAGAAGGACTGGTGATGGTGTGTTAGGGAACCTTTATGTAAACATATTAAGATTAGGGGTCAAGCACTGTTTTAACAAACTTCTTTGTCGAATTATAATATCTGGATCTCAGTGCCAAAAATCAGCATATTTTGTTTCAATCCTGGACTTTGAAATTGCTTTTTAGATATGTTATACCAGGGGTCAGCAACCGATAGATCATGGCCAGGTGACTGGTAGATCGCACTCTGGGCTTGGTGACCTGCTATTCCAGAGCATTAAACAGAGTGCAATGCAGAGGGACTACTTGGAGCTGTAGTAGGGAGCAAGAGCCACATAAGCCGATGCCTCCTCTGTAGTGCTGGCTCCTGTCCCATACAGAGTGATACTAACTGCACTCCACCCCTTATCCTGGCTAGTGGTCTCCAGAGTAGGTCCAGCAGCAGAAAAGAAGAGATTTTCAGGTCATTCTGAAGCAATACATTGGCCATAATAAGGGGCGGACTGACCGGTCGGGCATTTCGTCCGAGGGCCCGGCCGCAGAAGGGGACCCACCTACGCCACCTGCTGGAACTCACTGGGGTCTGGGCCGATCCAGGTACTGGCTGCTCACTTTCTCAAGACTGGCCCACGACGGCAGCGCCCATCTTTTTCAGGCCCAACTGCGCCCCAGCAGCGCGCATGATGATCATATAGGAAGGGAAGGGGGCCCAGCCTGGGTAGAAGAAGCCAGCCCAGTAAGCTTTGCAGCAGGTGAGCAGGCCGAGTGTGTGGAGGCGCGTGGGACACCCAAGCAACGGCATTATGCGTTGCTCTGCGCACTGTGTCTGTTCACCTGCTGCTGCAAACCTAATAGTGTACCCTGATAGGTGGCCACCTCCCTCCGAGTCCATTCCTGTCCCTCGCCTCCTCAAATGGCCTGTCCGGAACGGTGGAAAAGGAGTCAGAGGACACACCAGCAAGCCACAACAGGGCCAGGGACCAG
Source organism: Glandirana rugosa (assembly GCA_018402905.1). NCBI lineage: Eukaryota > Metazoa > Chordata > Amphibia > Anura > Ranidae > Glandirana > Glandirana rugosa. Next base: position 1,332,333 of record BLSH010218016.1, read on the forward strand.
CCCAGCCACCCACAGCAGGGACCAGGTGCCAGCCAACTACCCACAGCAGGGCCAGGGACAGGGTGCCAACCCAGCCACCTACAGCAGGGCCAGGGACCAGGTTCCAGCCCAGCCACCTACAGCAGGGACCAGGTGCCAGCCAAGTACCCACAGCAGGGCAAAGGACCATGTGCCTGCCACCCACAGCAGGGCCAGAGGTCAGGTGCCAACTGAGCCACCCACAGCAGGGCCAGGGGCCAACCCAGCCACCCAGAGTGACCCAAAGCAGGGTCCGGGTGCCAGCCAGCTATCTACAGCAGGGCCAGAGTACCAGCTAGCCACCCACAGTGACCCACAGCAGGGCCAAGGACCAGCCAGATACCCACAGCAGGGCCATGTTACCAGTCAGCCACCCACAGTAGGGCCAGCCAGCTACTCACAGCAGGGCCAGGGACCAGCCAGCTACCCAGAGCAGGGCCAGGCTGCAAGCCAGCCACCCACCCACAGCAGGGCCAGGGTGCCAGCCAGCCACCCACAGCAGGGCCAGGGTCCCAGCCAGCCACCCACAGCAGGGCCAGGGTGGCAAGCCAGCTATCCACAGTGACCCACAGCAGGGCCAGGGTGCCAGCCAGCTACCCATAGCAGGGCCAGGGTGCCAACCAGCCACCCACGGTGAACCACACAGCAGGGCCAGGGTGCCAGCCAGCCATCCATGACAGCAGGGCCAGGGTGCCAGCCAGCCACCCACAGTGACACACCCACAGCAGGTATTATTAGAATAGTTGGACTGGGCACCTCCTTCAAAGTAGATTATATAACAAAACTATTAAGGTTGCGGCCCCTATAAAAAGAGTTAATGACTACAATGTATAGATCCAAATAGAGTAAAGGTAATGGCAACATACCTGTAATTACTGGATGATGGAATTCTCCATCATTCCACATCTACAAAAGTGCATTAAAACATGAAACAAAGTGCATATAGTCCGATACAGTGCAAAGATCAACCTTTAAATCAATATAGTAATAAATCAATATCTACATCTCACATCAAATAAATGTATTTATTAATATATTGATTTGATCTGAAGGTTGATCTTTGCACTGTACCAAACTATATGCACTTTGTTTCATGTTTTATTGTCCCCAGCAGGGAGCCAGCCACCCACGATGACCCACCTAGAGCAAGGCCAGGGTGCCAGCCAGCTACAGCTTCAGTACCCATAGTTAAGGTAAGAGGAGTGCTACACAGTGCCAATTTTATTTATACTTTGTGGAAGGTTTGGGTAGGGGTGAGAGTCATGGCACAAGGAGGGGGTCCTGTGTGCACCAGAGTGAACAAAGGTGTTCACTATAAACTGTTGGAAAGTGGCGATTTTTGCTAGGAGAGGCAAATTTAGTCAGGCCTGACAGTGCAGGCCTGAATGTTTTGATCTGGACAGGGGAGTGGCCCAGGAAGAGCTGGAGATTACAGGAAGGAATACCACTTGGATACTCCTCCCCTTTGTTTCTAGAAGGCTCTGGAAAAGGGGATGGAAGAGGAGGTGTCACTTTCTGAAGTATGTTAAGGAGCCCTGACCAATCCCCAACTTGGATTGGCAGGGGGCAGGCCTTTTTCTTAAAATACTGTGATCTGCCCAGCTGGGACAGGAGAGTGTCGGGTGGAAGAGTGGAGATGTAGGTTGTAGAGGCCTCATCTGGGAGGTGACATTGAGGCCTGGTGGCTCAGGTGCAGCCAGGAGCGGAGTTGGATCCTGGAGCAGCACAAGAAAGGAGAACAACAGAAAGGATACTGAAAGACTCTTTAAAGGATCCCCCGGTGTTGGTGAGTGACAGACCCTGGGAACTGGACAGAAAGGCTGGAGCAGGCTGGGAGGAGACAGTGGACAGTCTGTGGAAGTTGGAGGAGTCAGTCAAGGGAAGGAGTGTCAATGGACAGTAAGGTAGGCCGGAGTGGCCTGGAAGAGGATGGGCTGGGAACAGTAGTCCATCGGGACCTGGCCAGCACAGTTGTACTTAGCTACACCATGAGGGCCTGTGGGCTTACAATCCGAGGGCCCGTGGCCCTTGCCTGTAATGGGCAGTCCAGAGGTCCTTCTGACACAGTGCATGCCTCACCATGTGCTAGCTAGGGTGGAGGAAGAGGAAATGGAGGCCTGATATCCTTTCAGGCCTAATAGTGAAGCAGCAAGCGTTGTGCAGGAGAGAAGGAAAAGTAGTGTAATGGTCAGCAAGTGTCAGTGCTGGAGGAAGGAGAATGTATACGGAGTGGTATACAGTTTGGTCTCATGATCTTTAATTCTTTGGGCATCCCACAGTCATCCCTTTCCCTATCCAAGTTTATTCCCTCAATAAAACATAATGCCGGCCTGTTCCATGAGTGCGGATGTATGGAAAATTGTGAGATTGAGGGCAGAGACAGGTGAACCATATCTACCAGCCACCCCTAATGGGGCCATTGGCTACACACCTTATCAAACATACCCCAAAACCAGGTTGATGGTGATTTTACGTTTAGGTGTTTCACTATCAGTTGGATTCTGTTTAGATCTCAGTTTGATTTATCTGGTTTAACGGTCAATCCCTTATTGGCTGTGACTCAGATTTGTGAATCCATGTCAATCTGGATCAACTCTGTTAAAGATAACTCCATTTCAAGAATACCCCATTGTGTCTTGTTGCTTTTTGAACAAATCACTGGAGCACTGCTGTAATGGTTGCTTGCAAGTATCCATACAAAGAAATTCCCCCACAGAAAGGGACTTTAAAAAGGTTGAGCAACCACTGTTTTGTATAAAAACAATAGTTTATTACAACAAAAAAGTCAATAAATCAAGACAACAAAATCAAATGAAAAATGGTCAGAATAATCACATAAAAGCATTGGCATTAAAAATGTTCACATTAGTATTGCACCAGTGTTGCCTTAGAAAGGTGTTGGTTGAGGGGGCACAGTTGATGGGCCGCAAAGAGTGCGGTTTTACCCTCCGCGATGGAATGCGGTTACCCGACATATATGTTTCAAAGCCTTCACGCCCTTCATCAGGGGTAACTGTGCAACAGATTGTGGCAACCGAATCTATGTTGCAGGTGTTGGTTCTTTTTGGAAATACTGAGAAGGCATCCGTGTTAAAAACGGCGGCGTATGTGCCGAGGTTACCGTTTGCAGCAATGGTCTAGTGGAAAACAACTCCACTCAAAGTGAGTTGAGCCTTGGGTACTCACAATCCCAGGTAGCTGGTGCTGCCAAGGGTTGCAGGATACCAGAAATAACAAGGTCACAGTATGCTGACAGGGCAGAGATGTGGAAAAAGCATCCAACCTCCTAGGACGCTAGCAAAAACTGAGGCATAATTTTTGGGGCTGGCGTAACATTGCATTGTCCAATAATGGTCAATATAGAATATTTTGAGTTTTTTTCAGCAGAGCTGGGGAAAAGGCATACAACCTCCTTGGACATTATCAAAAACATTGAGACATGACAATAGATCAGGGAATTATACAGAGGCTGGCTTAACATTGCATATTCTATAAACCAATTCCTAAGAATTTCTATATTTCTATGTCTAGGAACGGACAATAAAGAAAAATAGACATTTATTTACATCTTGTATAAGTACCTGAATCTGAAGTAATAGATTCCTATATAACAGAACTCCAGATGGAAAAATGAAGAGTAACATTAGGGTTCATGTTGATAGATGTGTTTCCTGCGTTTGGAATGCATACTAAACAATGGTTATGTAGCCCAGGCCCCAACCTCTGAAGAGCCAATGGCACCCTTCAGGGCCAGAGAGAGCTGACATCCATTTTCAGAATGGGTCACTAGGAATTGTGGGTGCAGATAGAAGAATTGAGTTGGGCACCAGACACTCTGATGATGCAGAACAAGATTTATTTTTCTCTTCAAGAACTGGGGAGAGAGGGTTAGGGCCAGGACACCCTTTAGGTAGGTGCAACAGCACTTAGACTCCGAGACTCTCTGAATAAGGCTTTTAAAGGTATCTATACAGTCCCACAGGCTTTCCAACTGAACTTTGCCTGACTAGAACTATTTCTTTGAGCATTAAACTTGTACTTTGGACTTCAACACAGATTGATACACATACCAAGCTTGGTATCCCAGTTGTGCAGATCTGGCCTCCATCTCACAGCCTTCCACTGTAGCTTCACGAGTTTACACTCACAGTCTCCCAACCAGACTTCCTGGACTCCCACTGTCACTGGGTCCCTTGTGCTTCACACAGCAACCGCTGTGTTTCCCAAGTCTCCCCACACCAACTTGCTGGATCCCTTCCTCAGCTCTTCAGCCCAACTGCTGAATTATCTTGCAAGAGTCACTCCCTGTATTCCATTGGGTTCTTAGCTTAACTTCTGCTGAGACTTTCCCAACATCCCCCAGCCAGTGAAAAGGGCTGCTCTGGTACTCTCTCAGATTTCAAACTCTGGCCTCTGATAACAGGAGCGTTGTCCCTCGTAGGCTACAGCTTCCCCTTTACCTCTGGCCCTGGATCTCACTTTAACTCTGGCGACAGGAACAATTGTTTTCCGTTAGAACTCTGTCCCTTTACCTCCCACAATGAGGGGTTCTCCGGCCAGCAGAATCCGTGCAACTTAGTTAGGCTTCCGGAATGAAGCCCCAACCCTGCACTGCTACTTCTTGTCCTGTGTAGGCCTCAGACTGCCTAGCATCCAGGAGCTCCCAGATAGGCCCTGGACTTCTGACCTAGCAGCCGGGAGCTTTTAACACACGTCCACCTAGACAGCCATCCAGGTGGCACAGAACCCCAATTACCTAACTCCTCCCAAATATATAGGCTCTCCCAGCAGGCCCTAGGGCCCAAGAAAACCCCTGCCCATTGGCTGGAGCAGCCTATAATTCACATTCCAAATTCATATATACCTTATCATGCCAATGTCATCAGCAGCAGTGCCACCTAATGGCAGAGAGAGGTACATCAAAGTCAGAGTTAGGAAGAGAATCAGGAGATCCCCTAACAATTGGCCAGGTCAATTACCACCCAGCAAAACTAAATTTGACAGCACCCAATCAAAACCAGGGTGCTACAGTTAACAAAATCTGATGGTCTTTAAAGCTGAATTCCAAGTATGACTATTTTAGCATAGGTAAATCAATATAGCTTGGACCAGTGTAACTATGCATATGTCATAACTGGTTGATCCCAGTGGAAGGTGAAATTTACTTTAGTAAAAAAGGTCCTACAGCGAACAGTGATGGAATGATTATGTCCTCCTACTAATGTTGAAGAAAAAAATAGGCAGGATAGCACATGGTTAATATGAAATATGGATAATGTAAAAGTTAACACATTTGTATAAGTATGCATCCATGACGCACAATTCGTAAAAATTAAAAAAGCATAGTGCAAGAATGTCTTGTCATTAGATTTCGGGGGCACTCAGCTGAATCCTGTTTAAAGTTTTAGTTTGTTATCTTTATCTAAGGCCTTTTAATAGCTGCTATTAATTATGCGGATCGGGCCTGCAATATTAAGGGCAGGCTCAAACTTTTGCAGTGCATTAACAGTTGTTGCATTAGGACAGTGCATTAATTTTCACTACAATCACACCATCTTTTAAGAGTGCAACACATAGAAGTGCATTGCAATGCCACACAGGTGTATTGCCCTAGTACTGCAGTGCAATAATGTTCGTAAGCAAACTTTTTTTTTTTTTTTTACGGCATGTCTGCACCGAGAGTTGAAAGTAATGATTCACTGTTGTTAAAGGTGTATAAAATATAGACTGACATTTTTAAATATAGAACTATACTGTATATATATATATATATATATATATATATACACACAAAACTCAGCAGCTGTTTTTTTTTCTCTCTCTAACATTCACATTAGTAAACATTACTAATCTGCGAGTGTACAATGTTTGATTGTATTATACTGCCACCTAGTGTTCACCAAGGATAACACTAAGAATATTAAAATGGTGGACATAGCCTTGTTAACAAAAAAATAAATAAATAAATAAATCACAAAATGGTGGATATCCAAATTAGTATCCACAGTAAATATAAGCCATTAACCTCCCTGGCGGTCTGATTATGTCAATATTTTGAATGTCAAAGTGGTACATTGTTTTGCATGTAAATTTGTTGTGTTATATTGTAGGCCTATAATTCTTAGGCGTAACTCACTTAAATCTGTCCAAACAAGAGTCTAGTAGACATCCCAGGTATGATAAAGTTTGAAACACAAAATCATAAAATTATACTATAATAAATTGTAAATAATTACAAAAACGAATATAATAAATTTAATTTGATAATGTAATCAAACCAAAAACACTGACATTTGAAACAAGGGTGCAATATTACTAGGGTTGTCCCGATACCACTTTTTTAAGACAGAGTACAAGAACCGATACTTTTTTTCAAGTACTCGCCGATACCGATTACCGATACTTTTTTTTTAATGTCATTTGACAGTTTTCAAACCACAATACAGACTAATGATATATTTTCTTTATAATTATGAAGAATGTTAACTCAACATAATATGATAGAGTAAGACGGTTTTATTTGATTGTCACAAAATTGTAAAAAACTCAAAGAATTTTCACAGAACAAGTTTATTATAAATATATTTTATATCAATAAAATATATAACAAAAACAAATAACAAATGTGAATAAACATCACACAACCAAACAAAAGTGCAGACTGCAAAACAGTAATATAACAGTGCATTGTTTAACCACTTCAGCCCCGGAAGGATTTCCAGCTTTAGGACCGGAGCCCTTTTTGCGATTCGGCACTGCGTCGCTTTAACTGAAAATTGCACGGTCGTGCGACGTTGTACCCAAACGAAATCTGCGTCCTTTTTTTCCCACAAATAGAGCTTTCTTTTGGTGGTATTTGATCACCTCTGCGTCATTTCTGATCGCCGCTATAAACAAAAGAAGAGCGACAATTTTGCAAAAAAAAAACAAATTTCTTACTTTTTGCTCAAATACAAATCCAAAAAAAAAAAATATAAAAAAACATTTTTTTTCACAGTTTTTGGCCGATTTATATTTGTCCTCATATTTGCGATAAAAAAAATCGCAATCGGCGTCTATTGATTGGTTTGCGCAAAAGTGGTCGCGTTTATGGATGATGAGAATTAATTTTTGGGGTTTTTATTTTTTTTTTTTTTTTTTACTAGTAATGGC
>BLSH010218016.1:1339512-1360639 GCA_018402905.1 Glandirana rugosa
AGACCGATTTTACCGGGTTTTTAAAGAAAGACGGGGTACGTCATCACACCTTTCACTTTCTGACAAGTCGAATCGCATCCCTTGTAGGAATGACTATCATCTTTGTCCGAATACCGACTTGTACGTCTCTACGAAGACAAAGAATTTTTCTTGAACGGTAATTGAAAACTCTTTATTATTATTTTTAAACTTAACGATCTAACGGACAATTAGATCGGGTATGACAAGGGGTACTAATTGGCGAACGGCTGCCGACTAGCCGTTAACTGCCGCTGTCTCACCGAGACATTGCGCTTTGCGGCAGTATGCTGCGCGGAGGTCCGTGTTTACATGCACGGACCTCCGTTCTTTCACTCCGGGGGGGGGCATCGCGGGTAGCCGGCGGCAATTGAAGCCGCCGCACCCGCTCCCTGGCCCCCCCCGAACACAGTGAGCGCGGGCGCGCGCCTCCGGCGGCGCGCGCGCTCACTAGGCTCTGTCTCGCGGCCGCCGTCGTATGACGGCGTTTCGCGTTACAGAGCCACTCTGTCGCCGTCAATTGCCGATCAGCCGTCGGCAAGCGGTTAATCATGGGGAACAGTATGGGCTAGATTAACAGGCAATCTAGCAATTCAAATTTTTATTATTATTTCTCAAAAGTTAATGGCAAGTTCTTTTTAAGAAACAGAAGCATCTCTGCATGTTCAGCCATAAGCCTGTTTCTACTATCAGTAAGGATGTTCCCTACGCTAAGCTGAACAGTCTTTCACTTTCCACACTACTGCATGGGGCAGAAAGAAATTTTTGGGCCATTTTAGCCAGAGTTGGAAATCTCAGTTTATGAACTGCCCAATACTTCAGGGGTTTATCTGAATTAGGTAAAGTGATCTCTCCCAGGTAAGCTTCCGGCTGTATAGTAGCAGCTTTTACAGCATTGCTCTCAGATGTAGATGAGCATTCACCAGCAATTTCTGCAAAGACACTATCCAGACTGGTACATGGCTGGTCATGGTGAGGCCTTTTGGAAGCTGGTTCTTCATGCTCCTCCTTAGACACAAGTGCCTCTTCAGAAATGTTTTGCAGTTCCAGTATGAACATTTCTTTCCCCTCCCTGGAAGTGTCTGAATTACAGAAAAATCTATCTTTATACCTAGAATTAAGAAAAAAAAAAGAACGATGAATGAATGCAGCATATTCTTTCTGTGAATTAAGAAAAAAATAGAGCATTACACCAAAATCTCAATAATTATCTAAAATAAAATGAATTACACTAGTTTCTTAAATTTTATATATTTAATTTAATAGCAGAAAAATTAACATTACCTTGGATCGAGTAAAGTTGCAATACAGAAAAGTGGGTTTCGCTCAGTACCAGAAAAGCGCTTCTGCAAAGCAGCAAGCAAAGTACTCTTCATGGTTTTGATACCATGGTCCTCCTCATCCATTCTTGATAAAACTTTCTGTAGCACTGTGACTGCAGGAATTACATCAGAGGCAAACGCATCTGAACAACTCACTTGGCGAGTCATCTCTTCAAAGGAAGCCAAGATATTTATCATCTTCTCCATCAGATTCCACTGGTTTGCAGTAATGGTGGCAGGGAGCTCATGTTCAGACATAAACTCCAAGGGCCCGTTTCTGTTCAGAGACTTCAGCATATAAAATGTGCTGTTCCAACAACTATGCACGCCTTGTTGGAGTCTTCTTACTGGCCGACCAAGCTGTATCTGGATGTCCTGCAGCCGAGAGTATACAAGATTAGAATGTTTGAAGTGGCCATTTTGCGCCCGACTCCCACAGCATCTGCAATGCTGCGCTGTGATAACAGTCCCTCTGAGACAGCCAGCTGCAATGTATGTGCCACACATGAAATACTGGGAAGTCCAGCATCTTCCATACCTTTTATCATGTTTTTGGCATTGTCCCGGACCACAACATGAACAGAACTTTTGGGAATCGCCCAAGTCTGAAGCATTTCCCCAAGTATGTATGCTATGGTTTGACCAGTGTGGGAGCCTTCAAATTTCGTAGCGTGGAGCATGACCTGATGCAGAGAGAATTTGCCATCTATCCACTGTGCCGTTAAGCTGTGCTTTTTAACCGTGTCGTGGATCTGTGGTAAGATGACGTCTGTTATGTAGTGGCGACTGGGAATGTCATACTTCGGCTCCAACACATTAAGAAATCGACGAAAACCCATGCTATCAACAATTGAAAGAGGTTGATCATCCAGAATAATAAATTGGGTGAGCGCCTCTGTAATTTTTACAGCTCTGGGGTTGTCTCTTGACAGCTTTTCTCTTCTGGCGAAAGTTTGCTGCAGAGTTGGCTGGTGAATGCTACTGCTACCGATAGCGGTAAATTCTCCATGATCATGTACATGTTTTAATTTCAATTGCTTTATCAGATTACTGGTATTGAAACAACCGATTTTTGTACCTCCTCTTGATAATTTAGCCGAACAAAGGTTTCAGTCTGCTATCCGTGGGTTGTCCTCGTTAATTTTAAAATATTTCCACACCGCTGACATTCTGCTGGTGTCTCTGTGCAGTGTGCACTGAAAAGCTCTGAATCTCTGAAAATTTGCTTGACCCTGGGGTAAATAAAACCAGAAATACAAAATTACAAGCATGCAGTGTCCACTGTTTATTTAACCACTTCTATACTTGGCACTTTCACCCCCTTCCTGCCCAGGCCAATTTTCAGCTTTCAGTGCTATCACACTTTGAATGACAATTGTGCAGTCAATGTCATGTAAAACTGTACCCAAATTAATTCATTTTTTATAATTTTTTTTTCACACAAATAGAGCTTCTTTTTGTGGTATTTATTTAACCCCAGCTTTTTTTAGTTTCTTTCAGAAAATTTTGTAAATAAGTACTTTTTCTCTTTTACTGATATGTGCTAATAGGGCTGCACCGATGGGGCACTGATGAGGCAGCATTGATGGGGCACTGATGAGGCAGCATTGATGGGGCGCTGATGAGGTGGCATTGATGGGGCACTGATGAGGCGGCAATGAAGGGCACTGATGGGCTAGCATCGATGATGAGGCACGAATATGCAGCACTGATGGGCACTGAACTGATAGGTGGCACTGATAGGGTGGCACTGATGATGAGGCACTATTATGCAGCAGCACTAATGGACACTGACTTGATAGGTGGCACTTATATGCACTGCAGCACTGATGGCGAGACAATGAAGATGAGGAACTAATATGCAGCTCTGATGGGCACTGAACTGATAGGTGGCACTGACATACAGCACTGATAGGTGGCACTGACTGATGGCTGGCACTGATAGGTGGCACTTATGGGCAATGATAGGTGGCCTGATGGGAACTGATGAGTGGTACTGATGGGCACTGAAGTGCAGCACAAATTGTAATTGGCAATTCCATAATGGCAATATGGCATAATAAATAAATATATGATTATATATTTATTTATTATGCCATATTGCCATCATGCAATTGCCAATTACAATTAGTGCTGCATTTCAGTGCCCATCAGTACCACTCATCAGTTCATATTATAATGACATTGACATCATGAGAGAGACAATACAATATGATTCAATTCTATTTATTTAAGGAAGGATTTTGCAATGACTTAATGATGCAACGCCCATCTTGGTACACCCTCCTCCTGCACTCAGCCACAGTAAGTCTAAAGTCAGAAGCGGACATCTTGTTACACCCAGCCCATATAACTATATGGGCTGGGTGTAACAAGATGTCCCCTGCAGCCTTGTGACTGCAGGCTTACTGAGGCCAAGTCTAGGGTGTACCAAGATGGGCGTCGCACTCGCGATGTTCAGCATCTTATGACAGCCGGAAATCTCACTTCACATCCGAATGGTATATGGCGACTCGGACAGAATATGTGGCTGTGCTCCGAGCCCTTGCCAGCTTACCATCCACTCCTGCCTGGCTGTTATGGACTTGCTCTCCGCTCTCCCTTCCCCGCTCCTTCTTCTTCGTCTTCTCCACCCACTGACTTCCGGCAGCGGACGCCGCCGGCTCTACGCTACAAGGTATCGGATGAAGTATCGGGAGCATTTGCCCGAGTACAAGTACTCGAGCAAATGCTCGGTATCGGCACCGATACTAGTATCGGTATAACCCTAAATATTACTATTCACTGTAATACTAGACACTGCATATTGGTTTAGTAAACGTCCCGGGTATGATAAATTTTGAAACATGGGACTGCACAAAGTCCGACGCCACAATCAGGACAATGGAACCTAGCTTCCTTTCTGATTTTCTTTCTACTGTCAGCTCGCTTCGAGCAACAAACCACGCACACCCTTGTAGGCATGGGTGTAGCGCGAAGGGGTGCAGGAGTTGCCATTGCAACCCTGCATTTAGCTCCGGGGGGCCCATGGCTCCCTGCTCTCATTGAAAAATACAGCATGTACAACCACAAAAGCCTGGAAACAGAATCCAGCTCAGATCCGCCTTGTGTCTCCTAGGGCCCCAGCTGAGCTCTGTAATCCAGTCCAGAGCTTCTAGTTTGCTTTCTCCCCAGACCACACCCCCCCCCCTCATTGGCTGGAGGAGACATCTGAGTTCCGGCTCAGGATTAGCAGCCTAGGAAAGGAGCTTCTAAGGTAGTAGACACACTGCTATGCAGGATAGTTCTCTCATGTGGGAAAAGATTATAACAGGCACACTGACACAGCCTGCTGGCACAGACAACACAGACTCAGTCCGAAAAGTTTTGTAATGTAAACAATCTGAACACCACCTGGGGGGCCCCTCTTCCCACCAACCTGAAATGGGGGCTCTGTCCATTGCTCTACTCACTGACAATATCCACTAAGGTGGGCTAAGTTTAAATTTTTGCAGCATCATTTGTTTTATTCAGTTTTCCCTAATGCTAGTTAACTTCTTAAATAAGGATGCTGAACCCCCAGAGATCTTTGATCTCTCATATTATTCAGGTAGGTCTCCACTCCTCAGAGGTTGTCTGCTCTCTATTACACCATGTCCCTGGGTAAAAGTGCTCGCTGTATCACCTTGTGTAGGTAATTCAATAAACTCCGGGGCCCACCAAGGCCCATCCTTGGCACTCAGTTTCCAGTTTCACCTACACAGTGATGGGGCAAGCATGCTGTAAAAGCAGCAGATGGTAATGGGGGGGATGGCAGGTCAGCTTTTGCATCGGGGCCCACAAGCTTCAAGCTACGCCTCTGCTTGTAGGTGCTGACTTTTTCTCGGTTGGTGGGATATGGTCCATGAAGTGACGACCAGTCAGGAGTTTTGGGTTGACAACGCCAACAGCATGACATCCAGCTCTATTCACAGCCATTGATGGTGTTTGGTGGTTCACAAAGATACGTTCTGCAACTTTCCAAATGAAGTCATAATGAATCACAGGCTTGTCACTCTTTTTTGAGCAGAATGTCAGCATTGCTCAAGAAGATGCCTGAAGATCTTCTAGTAGTACTTTTTCTTTTTTTTCATTTTTGGGTAGAATGTCATTGCTTGATCGGCTCTGTTGACACCTCCCATGCTGTTATTGTAGTCAATCACTACTCGTAGCTTCATGAGGTCTTTCCCACCTTTCGTGCGTACCAGAACAGTGGAGGTATTATGAACTGTACTCAATAGGCACACATCTTTCTTGTAACGCCATCACAGTGCTATCATTTTGCCTTTCTGGCAGGCACCCATTTCTCCAGTCTTCAGTTTCTTATTGCCAAACATTGGCGGCATGCCGCGCCGGTTAGCCCTGACTGTTCCATAGCCATCTGTTTTGTTTTGCAGAAGAAACTCAAAGTTCAGGAGATGTATAAAAGTTGTCGGTTGTTACACAATAGCCCTGATTTAGCAATAGCTCAATGAGTGAAAGAACAGAAGATGTTGCCATTCCATAGTTGCTGTATTTTGGATTTAATTTTGTTCCTTTTCCAGTGTATATGACCAAATTCCAAATGTAGCCAGTTGACGATTTGCATAGCTTGAAGGATTTTATGCCAAATTGTGCTCTCTTTGATGCAATGTATTGTAGCCAGCTGAGCCTTCCCTTGTTGGCCATTAGACTTTCACCTAGGCTGATTTTTCTTTCTGGCACATAGATGTTGGAAATTCTTTAGAATCATTTGAGATACTTCCCAAATTTTCTTTAGTTTTGGTGCAGAAGTAGTTTCATAAAATTTTTTGTTGTTTTCCAAGTGTAAATATTTCATGATCAGGGAAAATCTGTACAGGCAATCCCTGGGTTACAAACAAGAAAGGGACTGTAGGTTTGTTCTTAAGTTGAATTTGTTTGCAAGTCGGAACAGGTACATTTTTTTAAGTGTAGCTTCAGCCAAAAAAAATATTTTTAAGTTTCTTGGATAGCATAGGGAAGGGGTAACACCCCTGTAATGTTTGTTTTGCTATGTTTCTGTTCAGAAGGTTTCACCTCACTTCCTGTCCCAATGATAAAGGGATTTTGATCATTTTGGGTTGTTGTGGAAACAAACCTTGGTGATGAAGCTTCAGTGGAGACACCTTTTTCCCCATAACTCTTACAGGAGTGAATTTTCCTTCCAAGGGGTAGATTTCCTCTCACTTCCTCTTGTCTCCCTCCATTTGTAAGTTCGCAAATCACTGAGCTCAGTCACAGAACTGTCACCACTTTCAGTGTCTGATGACGAATTTCCCCACAAATCACCATCGCTCCATTCTGCAAGTGATTCCTGATCTCTGCATTCTGAGCGCAACGCACGCCTGATCTCTGCATTCTGAGCGCAACGCACTCCTGATCCCTGCATTCTGAGCATAACGCACTCCTGATCCCTGCATTCTAAGCATAACAAATTCCTGATCCAAACGCAACTCACTCCTGATCCCTGCATTCTAAGCGTAACGCACTCCTGATCCCTGAGCGCAATGCACTCCTGATCCCTGCATTCTAAGCGTAACGCACTCCTGATCCCTGAGCGCAATGCACTCCTGATCCCTGCATTCTGAGCATAACTCACTTCGGATCCCTGCATTCTAAGTGTAATGCACTCTTTGCTCCTTCCCATTCTGAGCTTAACGAATTCCTGATCCCTGCATTCTGAGCATAACGCACTCCTGATCCCTGCATTCTAAGCGTAACTTTTTTGTGTAATTTTTGCCAAAAAATTGCGTTTGAAAGACTGCTGCACTAACACTGACATAAAATAGTACAACTGCCATTTTATTCTCTACGGTCTCTGCTAAAAAAAAAAAAATAATGTTTGGGGGTTCCAAGTAATTTTCTAGCAGAAAATACTGGATTTTTACTTGTAAGCATTCTGAGCATAACTCACTCCTGATCCCTGCATTCTGAGCGCAACGCACTCCTGATCCCTGAATTCTTTTTCTTTTTTTTTTTTTTTCCACTTCAGCAGACATCTTCAAGAGATCTATTTCAGTTTATTTTTCATATGGGTCTCTTGTTTAGTCTCATCATCGTGGTATATTTAAATATATTTTAATTTACCCCTTCCCCCCCAATTCATCTTCCCATCAGTCTTTATTATACCATCTCTGTTTTCCATACTCCCTCCCACCCCCTCATCCATGTTCCCTTTCAACCTGTATCTATTAACATGCATACCTTAGTAGTAGATCAATATTAAATTCATTCCTTCTTATCTTTTATCTCAGCTTCGGTCTTCCATACATCCATCTTGCATTCCAAGTTTATATTTCTTTCCCTTCAGCTCAAAGTGTTAATTTATTGGCCACTTTTCTCCTATTTTTTACCTACTCCATTTCCCTAGTCCAGGGTCCCCACTTTTTTTCAAATATATCCAGTTTTCCTCTTCTAAGGCAAGTTATTTTTTCCTTCCACTTAGTTTCATTGACTGTCTTGATCCAGTCCTCTATAGTAGGCGGACTCCTATTTTGCCACTAATGAGTAATCATTTTTCTAGCCTGAAACAGGCTTCCCACTACCACCTCAAAAAGTTCCGAGCTGTTCATACTTTCCTCTATAATACTCAAAATTCATACTCGAGCTTCTTTTGTAGGGAGAGATCATATATCCTATTGATGGTGTCCATCACTCCCTCCCAATACCTAAATAGTTTGGGACATCTCCATACCATATGTATCAAACTCCCTGTTCCCCTACATCTAGGGCACCTATCGTCCTGCCTCCTGCCCATCTGATATAATTTTTTCGGTGTAAAATAGGCCCTGTATATTAAGTATAGATGTGACATTCTCTGTGGTGGGGATTTTGATACTAGCGGGCAGGTTTTTAAAATTCGCTTCCACTGCTCCCCAGATATCTCTCCTAAATCCTCTTCCCATTTTCTTTTAATAGCTAGTTCTTCCTCTTTCTCCTTTGTGTGATTGCATAACTCTCTATACAGACTGGAGATTACTTTTTTATATGATGTTGACTCTATTATACTTTGTAGAACGGTCAACTTACTCCATTCTAAAGTTTTATCTTTAAACTGGGCTTGCAGTACATGTCTGATTTGCCCCCTCAGATCTTCAAAGGATTTTAGAGTAGTATTTGAGTATATTTGATTTAACCGATGTATACCATGTTGTTCCCATTCTTTGATTTTTTCCAATGCTCTCAGCTCTGTCAATGCGTTATTGTTCCATAAGGGGGTGTATTTAGAAATAGTCCCACATCCCAATTTCGTCCGACTTGTATCCCACAGTTTCATGACCAATTTTAGAGTGGGAAACATTGGGCCGAAGGATTTGGCCTCCAATGCTTCTATTAGTTTATTGTGGGGGGATCTTGATAACATTATCCGACTATTTGCATCTACTCTTCCCTCTATACCACTTCCTACCAGGTGCTGGAGCTGGGCTGCTACGAAATAGTTTCTAGGGCATGGCAAAGCCACACCCCCCTCCTCTGGTTGTAGTTGCAGCTTTTTTAAACTAATTCTCTGTTTTTTTGTTCCATATGAAAGTCCTAAAATTTGAGTCTACCTTTCTAAACCAGTTGTTATATATCCAGATTGGGGAATTGTGTAATACGTACATTAACTGGGGCATCCAGACCATTTTAATCAATGCGCATCTACCAGCTACTGATAAAGGGAGGTGTCTCCATACTTCGCATTTACTTTTAAATGTATTTATCAATGGTATTAAATTGTCTTGTATATAGTGATTGGGTTCTCCTGATATAATTATGCCCAAATATTTTATTTTGTCTACCAATTTTAGCTGTGCTGCTTCTCCTAATAAAGGGGATCGTATTGGGTCCACTGGCAAAAGTGCAGATTTTTCCCAATTTATTTTTAATCCTGATAGGAGGCCGAATTGCTTTACTAGTTCCATTGTTGATGTTAGTGAATCCTGAGGGTCTCCTAGAAACATAAGTATATCATCTGCAAATAACTGGACCTTTTCCTCCCCCATTGGTCTACAAAAGCTCTGTATTGACTTTGAGGTTCGGATTGCCTCTGCGAGGGGCTCCATCGCTAGGGCAAAAAGGAGGGGGGACAGGGGGCATCCCTGTCTTGTCCCTCTTCTCAGTTGGAATCCCTCTGAACACTGCCCGTTGGTCTTAACTCGTGCTATAGGAGCAGTGTATAGAGTTTTTATCCATCTGGCAAAATATGGGCCAAATCCGAATTTATCTAGAATCCGCCAGAGATAGTCCCATTCAAGACAGTCAAATGCCTTGGCGGCGTCCAAACTCAGAATTGCTCTTGAGCCCATATTCTCAGTTTGTGACTGCAGGTTTAGGTACACTCTTCTAATGTTCATGTAGTAGAACGGTTGGGGATAAACCCCGACTGATCTGGGTGCACCAATTTCTGCAAGATGTTTGTTAATCTAGTCGCCAAGGCTTTTACTATAATTTTGGTGTCTACACACAGTAAAGATATAGCTCTGTATGCAGCTGCCTCCAGCGGATCTTTTCCCTCCTTGTGAATGAGAATAATATCAGCCTCCCTCATAGATTGAGGCAATTCACCCGTCTCTACTGCTCTTTTGGCCACCTCTAACAGTTCCGGAAGCAATATCCCTCCATATAGTTTATAAACCTCTACGGGTAGTCCATCCAGGCCTGGAGATTTCTCATTGGCCATTTTCATGACAGCATCCTGCAACTCTTTCAGGGTGAGCGGAGCATCTAGGAGGGTCTTTTCCTCATCTGAGAGGGTTGGCAAATCAACTCCATCCAAAAATGCATCCGTTTTCTCTCGACTAGCCCTCTCACCTGATTGATAAAGGTCTTCATAATAACTCCTGAAGGTCTCTAATATCTCTGATAAGTTTGTCGTCACATTGCCTTCCACTTTTCTTATAGCTAGGATAGAATTTGCTGGTGTGTTTGTTTTAATTAGAAAGGCTAGGGCTCTGCCTACACTTTCTCCCTCAACATAAGCACACTGCTTACTGAATAAACCTTTGTTCTCTACTTTGCTAATCTCCAGGTTTCTATATTTCTGCTGGCCATCCTTCAAAGCTCTATATTTCTCTACCGTCGGGTTGTGTATGTATCTCCTTTCAGCCTCTTTAAGTTCTCTCACCACTTGGTCCTCCCATTCCCTGTTTTTCTTCTTGGTCCTGGCTATTTGCTGGATTAATAAACCTCTTAAATAGGCCTTCAGCGAGTCCCAGACTATTTCTGCGGCTGCTGTTCCAGAGTTAATTTTCACAAATTCCTCCAGTGCCTTCATTATTTCTTCCGGGCAATTTATAAGATTTAACCAGGCTGGATTAATCCTCCAGTTGGCCCTGTATTTGTTTTTTTCCCTATTTAATAACAATGTTATAGGAAAATGATCTGATAGACTCCTTGGTAGATACTCAATCTTCTCTACCAGCTCCAAAGCCTCCCGATTCCCCAGTATAAGGTCAATTCTAGAGAGAGTGGCATATGAGCTAGAGAAGCACGAGTACTGCCTCCCCTCTGGGTTTCTGGCCCTCCAGATATCTGATAGACCTGCCTCTCTCAAAATGGAGGAGAATCTCTCCTGTACTGCTCTGTTCCTATTGTGGTGGGAATCTATCACGCTTCTCATCCAAGACCATATTAAAATCCCCCAGTGCCATCACCGGAACATTGGTTTTGTCTATAATAAATTCAAAAAATTTAAATAAGATTTCAGTGTTGAAAGGAGGGGGGGGTATAGATATTTGCCAGTACTAAAGACCTACTATCATAAGTCAAAAATAGAAAAATATAGCGACCATTTTCATCGACCTCTATCTGCTCAACGGAGACCGCCACTCCTTTCTTTATAAAAAATACTTACACCCCTCGCATAGGAGGAGTATACTGAATGGTATTGATACTGGTATTGTCTTTTTCCCAACCCCAAACTGGTATCTTTGGAGAGGTGGGTCTCCTGCAAGCATACTATACCTACCCCCAGCCTTCTCATCTTTGCAAGAATTGCAGCTCTCTTTTTAGGGGTCCCCATTCCTCTGACATTCCATGAGGCAATAAGCAGTTGTTTGTTATTCATGGTAACCATCTACAATTATTTTCGCACCTTATTTTACCACACCTTACCCTTATAAAAAGAAAAAAAATGTTGTGCTTTTTCTGATACTTTCTTGTGTCAATATCTTTGTGATCTTGTTTTCCCCCATTATTTTGAAATGTGCTACCCTTTTAAGGAAAGAAAAACAAAAAAAAAAACTTATACATTCTCTGTTACTCTTTCGTGTTCTTCTAATTTTTTCCTCATTCTTTACATTCCCCTTAACCTTTTTAACCCCAAACTCTTCCTGATTCACTCTCATACTTTCAAACATCTTCCAGAAGAAAATCCCCCCCCTCCCCCCAACCTCCATTGGCCATGTCCAGGGGCCTATTTTGTGACCTTCACCATACTAGTCTCCCCCCCCCCCCTCTACTACCCTTCTCAAACATCAAAAATGAACCTCCCGATCCTAATCGTAGATAAAAATGTCTGGGGTACTCCTGCACTACCACAGAAGTGAATGGGTTAAAATGAATACTGTGATCCACTGCTGCAAACATCTATGTGTGAATCAGTGCCCAGGTGAGTGAATATAGTGTGTAGTGGTGTTGCGCTGTGATCTGAGATGGTATGTATGTGTAGTAATACAAGTGTTAAACACTAACTAAATGGCAAAAATTATAATACAGTGTCCACACAGTCACAAAGTGCTAATTCGCTACTAATAAGGAAAAAAGTCCAGTGGGCTATAACAAAAATAAAGCCTCACATCAGTGAGCGTGCATGAATGGATGAGCAAACTATGTGCTTAATAAAGAAAACTCCATTTTGAGAAACTGGTACAGTCCCAGCATAAACAACACAAAAAATATAAATATCTTCTTATGTTGGTCTGTGTGGATAAACAGACTATGTGCTTAATCAGTAGAACTCCATTTTGAGAAACTCTGGTGCAGTCAACAAACACAGGAAAATGAAAAGGAATCTTCCAATGCTATTCCATGTGCGTAAAAACAACAGAGGTGTCACTTCTTCCACAGTGCAAACACCTATGTGCAGGGTGGCCTCTCACCTTAGTGCTGTGGGGTACCAGCATGTGTGGGTGCACCGACCCGCAAACAACTTCTCCTGGTCACTCCTAGCTGTTCCTCCCAGTCTCCAGCAATGTCTAGTGGTGAATGGTGGTCATCTGGATCTGGATTTGCGGGTCGGTGCACCCACACATGCTGGTAATCCACAGCACTAAGGTGAGAGGCCACCCTGCACATAGGTGTTTGCACTGTGGAAGAAGTGGCACCTCTGTTGTTTTTACGCACATGGAATAGCATTGGAAGATTCCTTTTCATTTTCCTGTGTTTGTTGACTGCACCAGAGTTTCTCAAAATGGAGTTCTACTGATTAAGCACATAGTCTGTTTATCCACACAGACCAACATAAGAAGATATTTATATATTTTTTTGTGTTTATGCTGGGACTGCACCAGTTTCTCAGAATGGAGTTTTGTTTATTAAGCACATAGTTTGTTCATCCATTCATGCACGCTCACTGATGTGAGGCTTTATTTTTGTTATAGCCCACTGGACTTTTTTCCTTATTAGTAGCAAAATTAGCACTTTGTGACTGTGTGTGGACACTATTATAATTTTTGCCATTTAGTTAGTGTTTAACACTTGTATTACTACACATACATACCATCTCAGAACCTCCCGATCCTACTCCCCATATCGTGTTTTGTGATTAATTTTTTGTGTAAATTTCAAACCTACATCCCTCCTCTCTGCCCTCTACCCTCATCCTGTATTTTGTGGTTTAGCATAGTCTTTGCTTATTGTCCTCCAGCCACTTCGGGGCACTTTCTGGTGTTTCAAAAAGTTGTATTTGACGTAGGGCCGCAATTCTTAATTTGAGCTGGATAAAGTAACGCATACTTGACTTTAATCTGTAGTAAGGTGCGTTTAACGTCCCAGAATTTAGCTCTCTTTCTGTAGCTCAGGTGAAAAATCTGGATATATAGATATCTTGGTGTTGTTGAGGAGTATATCTCCTTTTTCTCTGGCCTTTTGTAATATTTTTACTTTATCTCTATAATTGGCCATTTTTACGAACAGCGGTCTGGCAAAGGTTCCTGATGGTGGGGGTTTGAATGGTACTCTGTGCGCCCGCTCCACGCAAAAAGACGGCGATAGTGAGGTCACTGGTCCAAATTCCTCTTTGAGCCATTTCTCTATGAACTCCACAGGGTCTGCTCCCTCACTACGTTCCGGGAGACCTATGATCCTGATGTCTCTTCTAAGCCTGTTCTCCATATCGTCTATCTTATATGCTTGAGCCTCTACCTTTCCGTGTAATGCTTTAAGTTCTTTTTTTAAGGGGTTAAGTTCGTCCTCCATCAAGCTCAGTCTATCCTCCACCGCTACCGTTCTTTCTTGGATAGCTTGCAGGTCTTGTCTTACCAATGATACTTCTTCTCTGACCCCTCGCATTTGTACGAACAACTCTGCCAATGTAGCCTTGCAGATGTTAACCACCTGCAAGACTTCTTTTAATGAGGGTTCCGTCTCCATCATGATCTCTTTACCTGGGTTTATCCCTGATAAAGTGTCTGATACCTGCATAGGAGGTGTTGGGGGCAAGACCCCCCCCCCCTGCTCCCTCCACTGTTTGTGCGGGCTTCTCTGGACTCGATAATGCTGGACCTTGACTCTTCCTCTCGTTTGTCCCGCTGGTTATTTTTTACCGCGGGCTGTTGGTTTCCCTTAATAGGGGTCTTCGATGGAGAATGCGCATATTTTTCCAGCTTTGCTGCTGCTGTTAAATTCTCCTTTGTTTTAGCTTTATGGGTGGATGGCTTTTCTTGAGGGACCTGATCCCCTCCCTTCTTTTTAGTCATATTGCTACTGAGACTGTCCGTTACTCCGGATATATAATTATTAAGCTTCCCCTTCTAGTTATAATATAAAGCACCCACTTGTAGAGACTCCCCAGTCCACACCCCAGTATCTTCCTCTCTCACAGGAAGGCTCCCAGGTGAGCGGCTCTGGATCTCTGATGTTATCGATATAAAAATTTCTTAATTTCTTAAATCTACATCTCCCACTCTACCCCCATCTCACACAGGGGGGCAAGGGAGGTAAAAATGGTGGAGGCCAAAAAGATAAGCAAACGGAGGGCTCAGTGGCTCAAATAGTACAATTTTGCATTTGATGCCAGGGTTAGGCTCTCTTCAAAATGACACACCATAGTTTTTTAAATCATCCAGTTCTATTTACTGTATTTCGCTAGTAGATAGAGCAGATCCCTTAGCGGGCAATCCCTCTTCTGGAGTAGGTATTCTCACCTGTGGCCATCCAATGTGATACAGTTTACAGCCAGCCTCTGTCTGCAGTCCTCCACACTTATCTTTCTAGATCCCCCGTGATCATTTACTAAGCTGTCCTCTAACTGGGGCTCCACATCATGCGGCTGGGGCATAGGGAGACTCCCGCGTGTATTTTGAGACTCCACGCTGGGAATCAGCGAGTCCGCCCCTGTACCTCCGCAAGTCTCGGTGCTCCAAATGCTCCAGGCGGGCTCCGTCGGGTCCTCCGATCCTCCACGCCTGGCTCCGTCAGGCTCCAAGGGGGGACTCACCTCCACACTGGCTCCAGGACGACGAGAGCGTGCCGACCCGATCGTCAATTCGGCCACAGGCGAGACGCCGAGCATGTCATCGAGAGTGGGGAGGGAGAGCAGGACGGGAGCTCCGACACTCAGCCATGCTCAGCCTTCCATGCGGTCACGCCCCCCCTGATCCCTGCATTCTGAGCGCAACGCACTCCTGATCCCTGCATTCTGAGCGCAACGCACTCCTGATCCCTGCATTCTGAGCGCAACGAATTACTGATCCCTGCATTCTGAGCATAACGCACTCCTGATCCCTGCATTCTAAGCATAACAAATTCCTGATTCGAGCGCAACTCACTTCTGATGCCTCCATTGTAAGTGTAATGCACTCCTGATCCCTCCATTCTGCGCATAACGCACTCCTGATCCCTGCATTCTGACCACAACGCACTCCTGATCCCTGCATTCTGACCACAACGCACTCCTGATCCCTGCATTCTGACCACAACGCACTTCTGATCCCTGCATTCTGACCACAACGCACTTCTGATCCCTGCATTCTGACCACAACGCACTTCTGATCCCTGCATTCTGATCACAACGCACTCCTGATCCCTGCATTCTGATCACAACGCACTCCTGATCCCTGCATTCTGACCACAACGTACTCCTGATCCCTGCATTCTGAGCATAGTGCACTCCTGAGCCCTGCATTCTGAGCATAACGCACTCATGATCCCTGCATTCTAAGCATAACAAATTCCTGATTCAAGCGCAACTCACTTCTGATGCCTCCATTGTAAGTGTAATGCACTCCTGATCCCTCCATTCTGAGCATAACGCACTCCTAATCCCTGAATTCTGAACACAACGCACTCCTGATCCCTGCATTCTGACCACGACGCACCCCTGATCCCTGCATTCTGACCACGACGCACTCCTGATCCCTGCATTCTGACCACAACGCACTCCTGATCCCTGCATTCTGACCACAACACACCCCTGATCCCTGCATTCTGAGCATAGCGCACTCCTGATCCCTGAATTCTGATCACAACGCACTCCTGATCCCTGCATTCTGACCACAACGCACTCCTGATCCCTGCATTCTGACCACAACACACCCCTGATCCCTGCATTCTGAGCATAGCGCACTCCTGATCCCTGCATTCTGAGCATAACGCACTCCTGATCCCTGCATTCTGAGCACAATGCACTCCTGATCTGTGCATTCTGAGCTTAACTAATTCCTGATATCTGCATTCTGACCACAACACACTCTTGATCTGTGCATTCTGAGCTTAACTAATTCCTGATATCTGCATTCTGACCACAACACACTCCAGATCCCTGCATTCTGACCACAACGTACTCCTGATCCCTGCATTCTGAGCATAACGCACTCCTGATCCCTGCATTCTGAGCATAACGCACTCCTGATCCCTGCATTCTAAGCGTAACAAATTCCTGATCCCTGCATTCTGAGCATAACACACTCCTAATGCCAGCATTCTAAGCGTAACTTTTTTGTGTCATTTTTGCCAAAAAATTGCGTTTGAAAGACAGCTGCACAAACACTGACATAAAATATTACAACTGCCGTTTTATTCTCTACGGTCTCTGCTAAAAAAAAAAAAAAATATATAATGTTTGGGGGCCTAAATAATTTTCTAGCAGAAAATACTGGATTTTTACTTGTAAGCAACAAAATGTCAGAAAAGATTTAGTCTTTACAATGGTTAAACTAAACTCTTCTAGACACAGGAGAACATTTCTTTGATAACTAGAAACATTGCATCTCTTTGCAATGATCTCAGACTTCGCAGTCTGCCCACATAGGAAAGACTCAAGTTGCTCTGTCCTAGAAAAAGGTTCCCGGGGAGACTTCAGACGACTTGCATTGACTTCTATTACAGTCATGTCGCGCTGAGTCGCCCCGCAAGTCGGACTCCATAAACAGCACTGAAAATCGTGGTAATGCGTGATGGAGATCGCGGGGGGGGGGGGGGGGGGATCGAGATCACAATTTTATTATGATTAATCGTGCAGCTCTAATTCTGAGCATAACGCACTTCTGATCCCTGCCATTCTGAGCACAATGCACTCCTGATCCCTGCATTCTGAGCATAACTCACTGCTGATCCCTCCATTCTGAGCATAACGCACTCCTGATCCCTGAGCACAATGCACTCCTGACCCCTGGATTCTGAGCATAACTCATTCCTGTTCCCTGCATTCTAAGCGTAATGCACTCCTGATCCCTCCATTCTGAGCATAACGCACTCCTGATCCCTGAGCACAATGCACTCCTGACCCCTGCATTCTGAGCACAACGCACTCCTGACCCCTGCATTCGGAGCACAACGCACTCCTGACCCCTGCATTAGGAGCATAACGCACTCCTGATCCCTGCATTAGGAGCATGACGCACTCCTGATACCTGCATTAGAAGCATAACGCACTCCTGATCCCTGCATTAGGAGCATAACGCACTCCTGATCCCTGCATTAGGAGCATAACGCACTCCTGATCCCAGATCTGAGCGCAACTCACTCCTGATCCCTGCATTCTGAGCACAACGCACTCCTGATCCCTGCAATCTAAGTGTAACGCACTGCTGATCCCTCCATTCGGAGAATAACGCACTCCTGATCCCTGCAATCTAAGGGTAACACTGCTGATCCCTGAGTGCAACGCACTCCTGATCCCTGCATTTGGAGCACAACATACTTCTGATCCCTGCATTCTGAGCACAACTAATTCCTGATCCCTGCATTAGGAGCATAACGCACTCTCGATCCCTGCATTAGGAGCATAACGCACTCTTGATCCCTGCATTAGGAGCATAACGCACTCTTGATCCCTGCATTAGGAGCATAACGCACTCTTGATCCCTGCATTAGGAGCATAACGCACTCCTGATCCCTGCATTAGGAGCATAATGCACTCCTGATCCCTGCATTAGGAGCATAATGCACTCCTGATCCCTGCATTAGGAGCATAACGCACTCCTGATCCCTGCATTAGGAGCATAACGAATTCCTGATCCCAGATCTGAGCGCAACTCACTCCTGATCCCTGCATTTTGAGCATAACGCACTCCTGATCCCTGCATTCTGAGCATAACGCACTCCTGATCCCTGCATTCTGAGCGTTCTTCACTCCTGAGCCCTACATTCTGAGTAGAGCTGCACGATTCTGGCCAAAATGAGAACCACAATTTTTTTTGCTTAGAATAAAGATCACGATTCTCGCTGCGTAACATCTTACATATAAAAAAAAAAAGGGCTTACAGCACTGTTTAATTTTTTAAGTGTCATTTTTGCCAAAAAAATTGCATTTGAAAGACCGCTGCGCAAACACCATGTGACAAAATATTGCAACAACCTTCATTTTATTCTCTAGGGTCTCTGCTAAATATATATAAATGTTTGGGGGTTCTAAGTAATTTTCTAGCAGAAAATACTGGATTTTTACATGTTAGCAACAAATGTCAGAAAAGATTGTCTTTAAATGGTTAAACTAAACTCTTCCATAGACGGGAGAACATTCCTTTGATAACTAGAAATAGTGTATCTCTTTGTTCTTTGCAATGATCTCAGACTTGGCAGTCTGCCCAGATAGGAGAGACAAGTGGCTCAGATATAGAAAAAGGTTCCTGGAGAGACTTCAGGCGACTTGCATTGACTATTAGTCAAGTCGCGCTTAGTCGCCCTGCAAGTCTGACTCCATAAGCTGCACTGAAAATTGTGGTAATGCGTGGTGGAGATCGCGGGGGGGGGGGGGGGGGGTTGGGGGATGTTGCACAGCCCACACCATCTCCAGTGGCTCTGTGAGGACACTGTGGCTCGATCTCCTTCCGGATCACATATCACTATAGCCCAGGGAAACCTCCGGTTCCACCAGGGAGGACTGTCAACCAGCCTGTATAGCAACGAGCATCCCGGCTCCTTCCCAACCCTGCCATGGTTTTATATGTAAGTCTTCAATAAACTTTCTACTTTTTTACAGTAACCCAGGCTGGTCCTGTTTTTTACCAACTTCAACATAGACAATATTGCTGTTTTTTACTTTGGTGTTAAAAACTGACAGTGGGCAACACTGCACACAAGCGCCCTTGGGTTCAAACTTCCTTTTATTTTTTGTACTCCCACCCCGGAGCTGAACCTAGGCTGCAAGGTAGCTGCAGCAAGTCACTCAGTCCCCTGTGTGTCCACAATTCACAATTTATGATCAGCGCCTAATCCTTTTTCATTTTCTGGGGATGTTGAATCAAGACTGCGATTTTATTATGATTAATCGTGCAGCTCTAAGTCTGAGCATAACGCACTCCTGATCCCTGCCATTCTGAGCACAATGCACTCCTGATCACTGTATTCTAAGCGTAACACTCCTGATCCCTGCATTCTGAGCACAACACACTCCTGATCCCTGCATTCTAAGCACAAGGCACTCCTTATCCCTGCATTCTGAGCGTACTAGAATCCTAAACACTGCATTCTGATTGTAACACACTCCTAAACCTTGAACTATCTTGTAATACTTTTTTTTGTCCACTGCCTCTGGGATCTATTCCGGGGGTTCATAATGTATCACCCGCAGTAGATCACAAATACAGTGCGGTTTGAACACTATGCAGGAAACACACATGGAACATGCCTTTCTGGCACCATGTTTTGGTGTGAACCGGCCCAAACAGGCCACTGTGCCCGGTGATCTTTAACTTCATCATTGTTCAAGTAGATCTCCCTCTCTCCAAGGTTGCCTACCCCGGTCTAGAGACTACATTAAAAAATAATTTTTGCAAGACAGTTATCTCTGCTCATCTATTTGCTTCATCTCTGGCCCATACACATCCCAAATCAATTTATAATGTAATGAGCAAGCCTCAAAATGTAAACTAAAGACTACCTTTACCTCTCCCAAGTCAAATCCTTCTATTTGTGCTTCACACGCTCCCCCTTCTAGACAATGCAGCTCACAGTGGGACTGTTTCAGCAACATAACCAGTGCTGTCAATCCAGAAAGCAGTGAGCAGGACTAGGTGTGGGCAGCTCCATATTGACAAGCTACAGGCTTGTGATGCAGCAGTGACAATGCCCCCGACAATACATTTTTCTGAATCATCTTTCAGGACAGCTTACTTGAGAGGATTTGCTGTGCCCTTCAACAGAAAACACAAACCTGAACAGAGATTAAAAAGACTCAGTTGCAACAGTGACGACATTCATTAGAACAAAAACGTACGCCGTGTGGTAGAAGTAGCGGTGACGTCAATACGTTTCTTTTTAACCACTTCCAAACTAAGCCTGTTTTTTGGGTTCGGTGGTTACGAGTTAAAAACAGTTTTTTATGCTATAAAATTACTTAGAACCCCAAACATTATATATATATATATATAATTATTTTTTTCCTCTAACACCCTAGAGAATAAAATGGCGGTCATTGCAAATCTATGTCACACCATATTTGTGCAGCTGTCTTCCAAGCGTGCTTTTTTTTATAAATTTAGATTTTTTAGTTAAAAAAATAAGAAAACAGTAAAGTTAAGCCAATTTTTTTTCCATATTGTGAAAGATAATGTTATATCGAGTAAAATGATACCCAACATGTCATGCTTAACCACTTCAGCCCCGGAAGGATTTCCAGCTTTAGGACCGGAGCCCTTTTTGCGATTCGGCGCTGCGTCGCTTTAACTGACAATTGCGCGGTCGTGCGACGTTGTACCCAAACAAAATTTGCGTCCTTTTTTTCCCACAAACAGAGCTTTCTTTTGGTGGTATTTGATCACCGCTGCGTCATTTCTGATCGCTGCTATAAACAAAAGAAGAGCGACAATTTTGCAAAAAAACCCAAATTTCTTACTTTTTCCTAAAATACAAATCCAAAAAAAAAAATATAAAAAAACATTTTTTTTCACCGTTTTTGGCCGATTTATATTCTTCCTCATATTTGCGATAAAAAAAATTGCAATCGGCGTTTATTGATTGGTTTGCGCAAAAGTGGTCGCGTTTACGGATGAGGAGAATTCATTTTTGGGGTTTTTAATTATTTTTTATTTTTTACTAAAAATGGCGGCGATCTGCGATTTTTTGCGGTACTGCAATATTTCAGCGGACATGGCGGAACATTTTGACACTTTTTTGGGACCATTGGC
>BLSH010218016.1:1396773-1417355 GCA_018402905.1 Glandirana rugosa
TTGGACTGCATAAAGTTCTTAACGGTGGACATTTTCGACTCCTTAGGGGATTTCAACTCCTGTACTTCGGTGGGCGACTTAACGGTCAATACCTCAGTGTTGAACGTCATGATCTAGTCTTCTTGTTCGCTCCGGGTTTTTAGTTTTCTTTTGCTTTTCTCTTTCTTGAATTTGCGTTTTCTCGTTACGTCTTTCTTCCGTTCAGATTAGTTCCCGGGTGAAGAATATTTGGAATATTCACACAAGTGGTTCCGACGTGTCGCCGAAAATCATATGTCGTTTCGGATTACGAAGTAATAGTTCGATAAGGCTAGCAAATATTCGAGAGCAATCTGTCTCAGTACAACGGAACTCTTTGATGCCACTGTCTCCCTCCTCTGACTCCTTTTTCAAGTCTTCTCCTGAGAATTTAGGAGTCTCAAGCTTGTGAATAGCTTGATAATGAAGCATTAGGCTTTGCTGTATACTAAAAGCCGCTGTGCAGCCTTGGTGAACACACTTATAAGGTTTATAAGAAGTGGGCCCTTGATTAGACTTGCCTTCTTTCTGCATTGCTCTTTTGCGTTTAAGTTCTTTCTCTTTTCGTTTTCTTTTGATTTTTGGGCCTCGCTTGTTCTTCTGATCTAGTACTGCAAGTTGTGACTCCATAACTGGCAATTCAGCGGGTGGCTTCATGTCCTCAACTTTAGGGGATTCCTCAGCTTTTACAGGTGGCAATTCTTGAAATACGTCAGGTTCTATTTTTGTGATCCCTTGAGCAACATCATATGACTCTGCACACCTTTTCACTTCTGGGCTTCCGTTTGGCATTTCAGGGGAAGAGAAGTCGTTACTTTCACTAGCAGATTTTTTACCATAGTGTCTTTTAATTTTTAATTTGATCATATCCTCAGAAGTAAAATTATGCATTGCTTGACAATGTGCTCGAAGATTTGAATTTCTGGTAAATGTTTTTGTACATGAAGCAACAACACACTTGAAAGGGGCAAACTTTAGTTGATGCTTTTTGATCTCTTCAAGCTTTTCAGTTGTGTAATAATGAACTTTCGTATAATGCTTAAATAAAGCATCCTTAGTCATTGCACAGTAGTTACAAGTCTCCTCTCGGCAAATAAAAGGTTTTGCAGTGTTTGTGTCAGATAAAGATGAGGATACTTCAGAGGTTTGTTCAGCAGCAAGACTGTGACTTGGGTTGGGGACAATTACACTGGACATTATGGGCAAAGCTTCACTAGAGTTGCAATTCACTTCTGATGGAACGTTTTCAAACACCACACCATCCACAAGCTGAAGGTTCTGTACCAGGTTCATGATCTCTAGAACTTGGTCATCATAAATCGTGGTGGTTTCTTGGGTTGGGGAGACTGAGCAGACAGGTATGTTCATTTTGTTAAGTGGGCTAGCAGCAGTGCTATCTGACATTACATTGTGCATAACGCCTGGTAAATCATCATCTACACTACCATTTGCTGCAATTTGACTTTGGGGCAAAGAGGAGCAAGGTTCTTGAATGGTACTATTAATAGTATATACTTCGGTTGCAGCCGGACTCAAATTATCAAATGTCTTCTCTCTGAAATCTTGGTGGATATCAAGCTTGTCCGTGTCCGTGCACTCAGATGTGTTGGGTGGGAGGATTGGTAGATTGCTTTTTTCTTGTTTTACAGCAAGGTGACATAATGCCGGTGTTTCTGAGCTAGCCTTGATGCTTTCGTTTAGACAAGACATGAGCAGTTCTTTGTCAGCATTACTCAAATTCTTTGCTATATTTTCTAGTAACTCAGAACCATAGGTCATAAGATTTGGCTGCATCTCCATTGACATTTGCAGATTTCCTCCCACAGCTGCCAAAATATTTCTTGCTAGTTCATGTGTAGGCTCAGCTGCCATAGGTGTGTCAGTTTTCTTCTTTTTCTTAGAAGTGCTACTCCTTTTCTTGACAGCAGTTATACAAGAACTACGAGGACCACTAATTACGGACACTCTAGTGCTGCTCACTTGTTTAGGTACATCATGGTTTTCCACAGCTGAATTAACCAAAGGATTTGGGCATAAATCACCACCAGTATTTAAAGGCTCTCCGCCAGAAACATGTACTCTAACAGAACTGTTGGCATGAAGGGTCCCTAAGCTCGGAACAGCTTGTGAACTGGAAGTAGTAGTTAGGGCATGCGTTTCAACAATATTTGTTGGGTCAGTTGAATTCATTTGTGGGGTGCAGGGTACACAGCCATTCAACATGCTATTAGAAGACAGCTGTCTGCTAGCATCATTTTCTGGGTCTACAAAACTTTGTTTGACAGTATTTGCTTTATTCTCATTGGGACTAAAACTGGATATATTAGGACGTGAAAACTCTGTAGTAATATATGGTGCACTTTCACTTCCAGGCTGACCAGATGGAAGAAAATGTTCAGGTTTAGCAGTCACTTCTGGACTAAAAGTCTGCTGTGGTATTTGTGCTTTTTGGTTTGGACTAGATGAAAGAATCATGCTTGCCAAAACAGAAGGCTGTCCATCTCCCTGTGAAAGTAGTGGGGAAATGCCATAATCATTGTGTGGCTTACAAACCGTTCGTTTTGACAAATGGCCACCTAATGATCGAGGGTTATCAAAAGCTCTAAAGCATCTGCTACAAATAAATTTGCCATCTTTGATAATTGCAGGAAATTTTGCACGAGGGCTATGCTTTACTCTTCTCTCTTTATTTCTTGCTGACCCACTAGTTGCGGCATTTTTGTCTGGAGAGTTTGAAAGCATGCTAGATGATTTTTCTAAGTTAAAGCTTGCATCCATGTCTGTGCTGTCAATTTGTTTGGAAAATGATGCATCTGTGTCAACATCTTCTTTCATGAACACTGAATTTGGAGCTTCACTTCCAGTTAGAACATGGTCTGCATTTCCCCCCAGTTGAGAAAACATTGTGCTTCCACTAAGTGAGGACATAACTGGCAAAGGATCATTCTCTGTTGGCATTGGCAAAAATGGATCAGATCCATTTTCAAATTTCATGGGTAAGACTTTTGCCAAATCTTCTATTTGTGAAGTCATGCCAGCATTATTCAGATTTCCAACCTCGGTGCTCAACAGTGTTTCTGCAACATTTTTGGATATTTCTTGGGTCATAACAGCTTCCACAGGATTGAGTAATGGATTCACCAAGTTTTCAAGATGTGTTGGGAAGACTGAATTAGGAAGGTGTTGCAACTGATTACAGAAGTTGTGGTTTGCAGTGCCTTGTAAGTGTGGCTGGATGGAATTATTTGGGACATCTGGTCCCAGGAGAATGGAATAAGTAGCATTATCAGGAGGTGGTAATGGTGTTCCAGGTTTGTGTTTCTTTCTATTCTTGCGCTCTGTCTTAAATGAATCATAGTGTTCTGGGTGAGTACTTTTCATGTGTTTACCAATGCTCTGAACAGAATTATATATTCTTGTACATCCCTCAACATTGCATTTAAACCTTTCAGTTGGTGCAGGTGCAACAGGGGTGACTGAGGCATCACAGACAGGTGGCAAAACATTTGAGAGTGCATTGCTTGTTTCAAGGGACAATGATAAAATATTTTCAGATTTAGAATTTTCTTCATATCCAGACATTAGATTATTTTCACACAATTGGCTAGCTTGGTTGTGTACATTAAATGGCATTATGCTATTTATTTGTTCCTGACCTTCCAGTTTACATTTAGCTGTACTCAATACACCAGTTTGATCTTTCTTTGAGTTATCCTGACAGCTGTTTTTCCCATCCTGAAATAAAGCCAAATGTTTGACTTCAAAACCTGTGAGTGCCATCTTTTTTGTTTCACTGGCATTGTCTATATTTCCACATGGAAGAAGTTTGTTTTGATTTGATAGAACATGGAAGCCTACAGGCACAGGTGGCAGTTTAAAATTTCCTGATTCCCCTGGAAAAGGAGTGGAAGCCAACATGTCAGCCTTAGGTAGTATATTGTGAAGATTGGATGGTGACGCTAAAACCTGAGTTAGCAATTTCTTAGTGGGTAGAACATGAGTAGGTGGAGTAATAAGTTGGTCTATCAAATGTTCGGAATTTTTTACTTCACAGCTGCCGACAGCTGCCCTTTTCTGTGACTGTAGAGACGCTTCAGGCACACCAGCATCTTTACATATGACAGAACCTGAAGTGATTGCAGAGTGTACTGGCTCTACTTTAATGTTCACATTACCACATGGCAGCAGTTTTTCTTCAAACTGAACACTTTCAATGTTTACACCAGTCTTTGTCACCTGAGTCAACACTCCACTTTTACTGGACTCTGCATGCTCACTCAGGTGCTGTTCTAATTGAAGTTGAGAACGAAATATCTTTCCACAGCCAGCACGCTTGCATGTGAAGGTATTATAGTGTTGTGCTTCATGGTCAAAAAGCATGTAAGCGGCAGAAAATATTCTCCCACAGTTGGGAAACATGCATTTTGCTTTAAAATGTCGATGCTCCTTTCGATGTGCCAATAAGTCTGTGTAAGTCTCAAAGCTTGCCTTGCATTTCATTTGTATGCAAATGTATGGTTGGGTTCCACAGTGCATTTGTAAATGATCATTTAAGTGAGTCAGGCTAACAAATTGCCGTCTGCAATATTGGCAAACTACTTTCTTACTTTGTATCTCTAGGAAACGTGTAGCTTCCTCACTGTCCTTGTGCCCCCTCACATGTGCAATTAAATTTTTGAAGTACTTAAATCCCTTGTTGCAAAACTGTACAGGACAGGGGAACTCATTGACTGTTTTTTGAGGGTGAAAATTCCCAGACTTATCTTTGTCATCATTTTCATCAGAATTGTCATTATCATTGAAAACTATAAAGTCATCCGAGTAAAAAGTGTTCTTCTTCACTTGCCTCTCTTGTTTTGTAATGGTTTCTGGTTTCTTACAAGCAGGCTCCTTTTTAGGTAACTTTGGCAATCGCTTGAGAGGCTTCATGGTTTCCAGCCTCTCTTTACAGGATTGCTTAACATGCAATGTTACATGAGGAATAAAGTTTTCTTTAGTGGTATATTGTTTTGCGCATATTGGGCAGCTGTAAATGCCATCTATACAATGTTTTTGTGCATGACGGATGATCCGGTGACCAAGAAACTCCTTGTCACACAACACACAGTACTGCATATAAGCTTGCCAATTTCTAAATCTTGCCGAAACATATCCATGTTC
Organism: Glandirana rugosa; assembly: GCA_018402905.1. Lineage (NCBI taxonomy): Eukaryota > Metazoa > Chordata > Amphibia > Anura > Ranidae > Glandirana > Glandirana rugosa. The sequence continues at coordinate 1,401,952 of BLSH010218016.1, forward strand.
TCTAATTTTTTTAATTGTTCTCTTTTTTTTCTTTTGATTGATAACCTCCTGAATAGGGGCAGCATCAAAGCTTTCAAGTCCATTTTCTGCTGCATCCTTCGTAAATTCCTGATAACTATCCATTTGATCATATGCTTCATTATCATTCAACTCATCAATAGAAGACACAATAGATGCCTGTTCTCCCATTAAAGCAAGGCATTGACGCTTTAAAGTTTTCCAATCCCAAAACTCTGGATCAAAAGGCCATCTAGTTTTCAAGACCAACAGTAATTCACACCGCAGTGAGTTTGGTACAGGAAGACTTTCCTCATCATATTTTTGGTCTGGCTGATTGTATAGCATTTCAACAGCATAGTATGCATCCACAGTGGGCTCCAAAAGAAACTCAGTGAGTTGACAGGCTCTTTTAACTTCCAGATCATCGGGTAATAAACAGGAGATTGTCTTGCAGATAGAGATTTTAACCTTGGCATTTTCACTTGACTCTAATCGCAGGGCTCGGACACACAATTCAATACAGGTTGGAAGTCCTGAAGCTTCAGTCTGGAACATAAAAAAAAAAAAAAAAAAAGAAAAGAATTACTAAATTAGCACACATTTTTAAATAAAACAAAAATGGCATTCATGTGGAGGCGAATATCTAAAACAGTGCCCCATTCATAAAGCAAAACAAAACAGAACAAAAAAAAAAAAAAAAAGAAAAAAAAGGTCAGGTTTTAAGTGTCTGTAAAGGCTGTTTTTGCTTTAATGTATTTTATGCATTAGGGTAAAAAGGCTTCCAGTTGCTGCCCCCCTTTTCCTACACACTTCCTGAATCCTGTATACATTCAGCGCTGTACCCAGCTACCAGTCTTATCTACCTTCTCTCACAAGCTTGGCTGAGAGCAGCATTGGCTTCTGCTGCTGTCAATCAAATCATGTGAAGAGGGAGTGCAGGGCGAGGTCAAGCCACATTGTGTCTGTCTATGAGCAGGACAAAGACTGGCATGTGCCACCATAGGAAAAGCTTTTGGAAATTTAACTACTTCCAGACCACCACCCAACACACATATGCGGCTGGGCGGCCCGACTGCGCGAAACATACCTGTGCGTTGTTCGCACTCCCGGGTCTGGGGTACGCACACGTCGCTGGTGACCTGCTGTGATTGGACAAAGCGGGAGCCAATCAGTGGGTGCGGTCACCCCCCGCTCATTTGAGGGAATGACAGAATGGCGGTATGCCTATGTAAAGAAAGGCAGAAAGTCATTCTGTCACAGAGGAAGAGAAAGATCTGAGATTCCTAATAATCAGGAACACGGATTACTCTCTTCGTCTAGTGTTCGCAACCCCCAAACAGTAAGAAAGCACACATAGGGAACACATTTAACCCTTTGATTGTCCATTAACCCCTTCCATGCCAGTGTCATTTATACAGTGTCAGTGTATATTTTTTTTAGCACTGATCACTGTATTGGTGTCACTGGTCCCCAAAAAGTGTCATTTGTCCGCCGCAGTGTTGCAGTCGCTCTAAAAATGGCTGATCGTCACCATTACTAGTAAGGAATAAAAGTCCCTAAATCTATCCCATAGTTTGTAGACGCGATAACTTTTGCGCAAACCAATCAATATACGCTAACTGGGATTATTTTTTTTACCAAAAATATGTAGCAAAATAGAAATTGGCCTAAACTGATTAAGAAATTGGATTTTTTTGCTGGATAGGTTTTATAGCAGAAAGTAGAAAATAGTTTGTTTTTTTTCTCAAAATTGTTGCTCTTTTTTGTTTATAGCGCAAAAAATAAAAAACAGCAGAAGTGAACAAATATCATCAAAAGAAAGCTCCATTTGTGGGAAAAAAGGACATCGATTTTGTTTGGGTACAGCCCGCGCAGTTGTCAGTTAAAGTAACGCAGTGTCATATTGCAAAAAATGGTCTGGTCATTAAGGGGGCAAATCCTTTGGAGCTTAAGTGGTTAATGTTACTTTTGTTTTAAACAGTGGAGCATTAAACTTGCTTTTAAAAAACAAATTATAATTTTCTAGTATATTAATACTCCTCAGCATGTAAGTGCCCGACAAAGCACAATAAAATCTGTCAGTATATTGTTTGTTCTTGTCCTATTGGGGAGATTACCCTGCATTCCCTGTCCTGAAGACAACAGAAAGTAAGAGGAAACCCCCCCACCCTTAGGTAACGATTACTGGAACAAGTGTGCTCAGAGGATTAACCTCCAACTCTTGCTTGTATGTAAGGTTGCAACTAAAAATTATTTTAATAAAATCGATAAGTTGGCTGATTGTTTAGATCAAAAACCTCAAAAAAAAAAAAAAAAAAGGTGTATATTGGTTATTAACCACCTCCCATCCGCGCTATAGCCGAATTACGGCTACAGCGCGGCTCTGAAATGCCAGGACATCGTCAATAGACGTCCTCCCATTTGGCTCCTGCTGGGCGCGCTCCCTTGGGCGCGAGCCGCCGCACACTGCGGGAGCATGCCCGCAGGTCGGGCGGACCCGATGTCCGCCGGAGACCCGCGATCTCCTTACAGAGAGGAGGAACGGGGAACCGCCGAAGTAAACACGGCGGTTCCCTGTTGTGTGAGGGGGGGCATGCCAGATCTACTGATCCCTGTCACTGGGAACAGTTAGATCTGTCATGCCCCTGTCAACCCCGCCCCCCCACAGTTAGAACACGCCCAGGGAACATAGTTAACCCCTTCACTGCCCCCTGCAGGTTAACCCCTTCACTGCCAATGACATTTATACAGTAATCAGTGGATATTTACATTTTTGATCGCTGTATAAATGTCAATGGTCCCAAAAAAGTGTCAAAAACGTCCGACATGTCCGCCTCGATATCGCAGTACCGATAAAAATCGCAGATCGCCGCCATTACCAGTAAAAAAAAAAAAAAAATAATAAAAACTCCATAAATCAATGCCCATAGTTTGTGGGCGCTATAACTTTTGTGCAACCCAATCGATAAACGCCGATTGCGATTTTAACCAAAAATATGTACAAGAATATATATCAGCCAAAACTGATGAATAAATTTGTTTTTTTATTTTTGGATATTTATTATAGCAAAAAGTAAAAAATATTGTTTTTTTTTCAAAATTGTCGCTCTTTTTGTTTATATCGGCGAACAGAAATGACGCAGCGGTGATCAAATACCACCAAAAGAAAGCTCTATTTGTGGGAAAAAAAGGGCGCCAATTTTGTTTGGGTACAACGTCGCACGACCGCGCAATTGTCATTCAAAGAGCGACAGCGATGAAAACTGAAAATTGGTCCGGGCTGGAGGGGGGTTTAAGTGCCCAGTAAGGAAGTGGTTAAAGTGGATGTAAACCCACCACTCACCCAGTATAAACTAATGACACAGTATTAATGTATATATACATGCAAGCCTTTTGCATCTATCCCTACCTTTCACATGTCCTCCCTGTAAGCACTAGCAGCTCTGTAAAACTCTGAAATCAGAGGGTGTCTGTGTTTGCTGGAGTTTGGTGGGTGGAGTTGTGATGTCACAAGCCTCCCCACCCACATCTATACTGAGATATTGAGGAGGGAGGGGGAGTGTAAAACTTTCTCTGCTGTGTGAAGGAGATAAGCAAATTGCTTGTCACTCACAGAGCAAGGGGCGGATCAACTGTGTATTTCCCAGTTAGTCGGACTTTCTCTTACTGAAAAAAGATCAGCTCATTACGCACAGTTGAATTAACCCTTTGTGGCAAGACTGGGCACAGATGACATGACATGCTATACTCTACCAGGACGATTAATTAATCTTTTTTTTCGGGTTTACATCCACTTTAAGTTCAAGAATACATTTTTTTTTTTTTAAATATCTACTGTATATGCAGTGGAACATAAATACCCAGCTATATGGTTGGGGAACAAAATATCTAATTCACTCTGAGAACAGAAGACAAACACTATATATATATATATATATATATATATATATATATATATATATACACACACACACACACACACACACACACACTTATAGGTTGAATCTGGAACAGAACATCACATTTTTTTTTTGATGATAATTAGTCAGAAAACTAAGTCCTGCTAGAACACTTCAGGCTGGCCCCTTTTGCAGGTATAGCTATATAAAACATTTAACATAAGTGCCTATAGTGTTTAAAATCCAGTAATACACCCTCACCCTGCTCTGCACATGCTCAGTTGCTCTCTATTTTTTAGGCACTGCTGAATTTGTAGAGGCCAATCTACTGACAGTCTTAAAGCGGAATTAAACCCTCCTATCCTTCACGGCCAATGAAGCTGCTTCTATTAGATCTGCAACTGCCATGGTGATGCACATGATCAGTTATGACACCAGTCATTTGATAGTTTGCCAGTTTGGTTGATGACAAGCAAATGTGACATTAAGGCCTCATACACACGGGCGTATCTAAAAAAATAAACAAAACGTCGGGTCCGACGTCAAGGAAAAAAAGTCGACGTTTTTCGGCGTTATGCATTGGCGTTTTTGAGCGTTAGTGAGCGTCGGCGTCAATAGGCGGTTTTTAAAAAAAAAATCATCCCTCTGCTATTTTTCAACCTAAAAACGTCGGCGTCAAAAAACGCCGGAACAATATTAGGTGGCGTTTGTTGGCGTTTTGTGGCGTTGGCGTCAAAACATTACAGCCTCAGAATGCGATGGCCATGGGTTCTACTTTCTGCTCACCAACGCCGATGCCACCTACAGCTCAAAAACGCCAACGTTTTTATAGGGCCATTGACTAACATGGAGAGCTGCAAAAAACGCCAGAAAACGCCGGCGTCAAAAAACGTCCGTGTGTATGAGGACTAAGAAATCCCCACATTCCAGGAATGTAATGTTTTTTGAAACCGTCAGATCAAGGGTTTAGTTTCATTGTATGATTTACTGCTCTTCAGGGGTCTGAGCTTCAGCAAAATGGCAGCCTACAGCAAGAGGAAACAGGTGCATTTCTGGAGGCAATTTACACACAGCACACGCTAATTTTGGTATCATAATTATTAATGTGGAATGTATATTCCTTGCTAAAGAACATTTTTCATCAAGTTATGGATAAAGTTCAGCTTTAAAGAGAAAAAAGAAAAAAAAAAAAAACTGTTTTGCAGATTTTCAGACAGGACTGTATTAGAATATTATGCATGACAGACTGCCTTGTTATAGGCTGGTAGCTTGATGCAAGCTAACTGCACCTGCTGCCACGAAGATTTAGTATAAGCAGCATGCTTTTTGTATGACTTGTCATAAGGCGGTTAAAACAAAAAAGCCCTTTCTAGTACAAAAAAAAAAAAGCAGATAATCACTACTATAGGGAGTTCATTTGAATAGTGAAACATATACAGTGGAACCTTGGATTATGAGCATAATCCGTTCCAGGAGAATGCTTGTAATCCAAAGCACTTGTATATCAAATCATGTTTTCCCATAGGAAACAATGGAAACTCAGTTAATACGTTCCACAGCACTGCTTGTCAATGCAGTACTGTATGTGGCCAGAGGTCCGGGGGCGCCTGGTGTATGCAATACCATATGTGGTCAGGTGTGGTGGCGCTGGTGAGGCTCAAACATTCAGAAATGCTCGGGAACGGTCTCTACACTTTCTGTATTTCTGAATGTTTCCGGGCGTCTCCGAGGCTCACCAGCGCCCCTGCACCTCTGGCCACATGCAGCATTGCATGCACAGAGGCTTAACTTTGCTCGTTATGAGAGACAGCGCTCGCAAACCGAGTAAGCATTTTTTTTTTTTTTTTTGGTTAAAGAAACTGCTTGTATTACGTAATGCTCGCTAACCACGTTACTCGCAATCCAAGGTGATGCACCGAAATTTCGGCAGCCGAAAATTATCAGCATTTTCCGCCAAAATCAGTGTTTTTGGTATCGGCAGGAAAAAAAGAAACAGCAGATACCGAAAAGGGGGCGGGTACCGTCCAATTGCAGGGTATGTGTGCATCATATACCTACAATGGATGTGGAAAATGAGAAGATTCACAAAGCAGGCTGCTTGTATGAGCCGCTCTGTGCATGAAACTGTGACCTAATTACACTGGAATGCAAAGAATGCTGAGAGAGCTGTCAGATTTTCAACTTGGTGTCGGGAGGTGGGCAGGACGCATGGGTGTTAGCTGTTCAGTCCTGCCCACCTCTGATCTCAGTGAAAATCTGGCAGCTCATACAAGCAGCGTGCTCTGTGCATCTACTGATCTCTTCTACCAGTGCCAGACAGTACTGCCTGTCAGTACCAATCAGTGCCACCTGCCAGTACCATCCACTGCTGCATGTCAGTGCCACATGCCAGTACCATCCTGGGCCACCTGCCAGGACCATATAGTGCCATCTGCCAGGACCATCCAGTGCCACCTGCCAGGACCATCCAGTGCCACCTGCCAGGACCATCCAGTGTCACCTGCCAGGACCATCCAGTGCCACCTGCCAGGACCATCCAGTGCCACCTGCCAGTGCCCCCTGCCAGTACCATCCAGGACCCTGTGTCAGTGCTAATCAGTGCCACCTGCCAATACCATCCAGTGACGCCTGTCAGTGCCAATCAGTGCCACCTGCCAGTACAACCCAGTGCCACCTGTCAGTACCATCCAGTGCAACCTGTCAGTGCCACGTATCAGTGCCAAACAGTGCTGCCTATCAGTGCCACCTGTCAGTGCCCAGGCACAGGTAGGCTGCATATGACAATTGTATATAAAAATATAAATATTTTTTTAAAAAACTGTCATTTTCGGCACCAAAATTTCCATTCGGTGCACCACCACTAATATCTATCTATCTATCTATCTATCTATCTATACACACACACACACACACACACACACATAAAAATATACACATACACACAGTATCTCACAAAAGTGAGTACGTCCCTCACATTTTTGTAAATATTTTATTATATCTTTTCATCAACACTGAAGAAATTACACTTTGCTACAATGTAAAGTAGTGAGTGTACAGCTTGTATAATAGTGTACATTTGCTGTCCGCTCAAAATAACAACACACAGCCATTAATGTCTAAACCGCTGGCAACAAAAGGGAGTACACCACTAAGTGAAAATGTCCATTGGGCTCAAAGTGTCAATATTTTGTGTGGCCACCATTATTTTCCAGGACTGCCTTAACCCTCTTGGGCATGGAGTTCACTGGAGCTTCACAGGTTGCCACTGGAGTCCTCTTCTACAATGACATCACGGAGCTAGTGGACGTTAGGCTACTTTCACACTGAGGCGCTTTGTGCTTTACAGGCGCCATTTAGCTAAAAATAGCACATGTAAAGCGCTTCAAAAATCCCCCCCGAATCCACCCCAATGTGAAAGCCCGAGTGCTTTCACACTGGGGCGGTGCGCTTGCAGGAAGTTACAAAGAGCCCTGCAAGCAGCATCTTTGGGGCGGTGAGGTGAGCGGTGTATACACTGCTCCTCTACCGCCTCTGCCATTGAAATGAATGGCAAGCGCTTCCAAAGGGGCTGCACACCGCCTCGGAAGTGCTGAGTGCCAGCACTTTTAACCCCTTGTGGGGGGTTAAAAGCGGCGCGTTCCTGACTGAAAAGCAGCGCCGGCAAAACTCCGCTAAAAGTAGCGGGGTTTTACCTCGACCGCAGTCTGAAAGTAGCCTTAGAGACCTTGTGCTGCTCCTCCTCCCATTTGAAGATGCCCCACAGATGCTTAATAGGATTTAGGTCTGGAGACATGCTTGGCCAGTCCATCACCTTTACCCTCCTCTTCTTTAGCAAGACAGTAGTCGCCTTGGAGGTGTGTTTGGGGTTATGTTGGAATACTGCCCTGCGGTCCAGTCTCTAAAGGGAGGGATCATGCTCTGCTTCAGTATGTCACAGTACGTGTTGGCATTCATGGTTCCCTCAATGAACTGTAGCGCCCCCAGTGCCGGCAGCACTCATGCAGCTCCAGGCCATGACACTCCCAGCACCATGCTTGACTGTAGGCAAAACACACTTATCTTTGTATGCCTCACCTGGTTTCCGCCACACACACTTGACACCATCTGAACCAAATAAGTTCATCAGCCATGCAGACCAATTTGATGCAGTGTGCGGCGTATGGTCTGAACATTGACAGGCTAACAACCCCCCCCCCCACCCCTTCAACCTCTGCATAAATGCTGGCAGCACGCATACGTCTATTTCCCAAAGACAACCTCTGGATATGACTGAGCACGTGCACTCAACCTCTTTGGTCAACCATGGCAAGGCCTGTTCTGAGTGGAAACTGTCCTGTTAAACCGCTGTATGATCTTTGCCACCACGCTGCAGCTCAGTTTTAGGGTCTTGGCAATCTTCTTATAGCCTAGGTAATATTTATGTAGAGCAACAATTATTTTTTTCAGATCCTCAGAGTTCTTTGCCATGTTGAACTTCCAGTGACCAGTAAGAGAGTGAGAACGATAACACCAAATTTAACACACCTGCTCCCCATTCACACCTGAGACCTTGTAACACTAACAAGTCACAAGACACCGAATAGGGAAAATGGCCAATTGGGCCCAATTTGGATATTTTCACTTAGGGGTGTTCTCACTTTTGTTGCCAGCGGTTTAGACATTAATGGCTGTGTGTTGAGTTATTTTGAGGAGACAGCAAACTTACACTGTTATACAAGCTGTACACTCATTACTTTACATTGTAGCAAAATGTCATTTCTTCAGTGTTGTCGCATGAAAAGATATAAAATATTTTCAAAAATGTGAGGGGTGTACTCACTTCTGTGAGATACGGTATTATATTATATATACACACACACGGAACTGTAACTAAAGGAACTGAATTTATTGTCTTTTGAGAATAAAAGATTTTGTCTCCAAATACGGAAAGGTTTCTTCACAGTAAGATCTGTGAAAATGTGGAATAGACTCCCTCCAGAGGTGGTTCTGGCCAGCACAGTAGATTTCTTTATAAAAGGCCTGGATTTTTTCCTAAATGTACATAACTGGCTACTAACGTTTATAGGTAAAGTTGATCCAGGGAATATCCGATTACCTCTCGGGGGATCAGGAAGGAATTTCTTCCCCTGCTATAGCAAATTGGATCATGCTTTGCTTTGCTAGTTTTTTTTTGCCTTCCTCTGGATCAACTGTGGATGAAGGATTGCGTAAATGGGATTGTAGGGATATATATATACATACACATATATATACACACACACACACACACACACACACACACACACACACACATATATATATATATATATATATATATATATATATATATATATATATATATATATATCTATACATACACACAATTTTTTTTTTCTTTGATTGGTTGGACTTGTGTTTTTTCAACCTGGCTATGTAACTATTGTACATGTTGGATTTTTTTTATCTTTAAGGCTGGGTTCATACCTGTGCAAATTGGATGCTGCTTACACTGCATCCAATTCGCAGTACTCTTGAATGTGTCCGGTTCACATAGGTGCAGTGCAATGCGGTGTGAATTTCCAACCCATTATGTTCAATGGGAACGCATCTGACACGTAGATGTGTTCCGCACTGAACAGGGATTCTTTCCCCCTGCTCATGGCACCTCCCTACTCCCTCTCCGGGCAGCTGCTGCGCTGTCAGAATGGAAAGGAGCCACCAAACGGCGGCTCAGCTCCTTCTCACAGGCAAACGGGCTGGAATGAATCCAGCCTTAAAAACAACATGTCACACTTACCTGCTTTGTGCAATGGTTTTGCACAGAGCAGCCCCGATCCTTCTCTCCTGGGGTCCCCCACCAGTATCTCTGGCTCCTCCAGCCTTTAGAGTGCCCCTATAGCAAACTGCTTTCTATGGGGTACCTGTGTCGGCTTGAACCCTAGCCGCACTGTTAGCACTGCTTCTGTTATACAATACCAACTTTTACAAGTAACTACTGAGCAAATGTACACGTGTATGCTGTTAAGACTATCAAATGTACAATAGGATTCAACCAATAAATTGATAAAAGTAATGTGTGAGCTATAGATTTCATTTTAAAACTGTACATTTTCCTTTTAAGACATGCACAACCAACAAAGGGAAGTACAGGTAACGTAAAGTTCACAACTAAAACCAGCTTGGGTCCCTTTCTAGGTATTTTATTCTGAACTATTTTGAAGCTAGGTTTCATGCTTCAATTAAAAATGTAAAAGACATTTGACCAATGCTATAGAATAATCATATCTATAACTCTGCATGTCACTGCAGGTGCACATGGGCCTTTGAAACTGCTTACTTTGTGTATTTAAGTAATAATTGTGAAATTTCGGAGACAAGGGATTTGTCTAGAATCCCCCCCCTGAACAAAATCAGTGTACTTCCTGACATTTGACTGTGACAGTCTCTGCTGCAGCACTTCTGTTCTATACCTTCAGTATAAGATCTAAGACATCCCTGCCTCTGACTGCTAGTATTAAGAAATGTAGATTTGGCTATGTCGCTATTGTGCCACGCTGAGTTCCTTAACAAAGATAGCAGGTTCTATAGACCGTACAGAACAAGGCATAGTAAATTTGTAATAGGGGAAAGAGCAGCTGCAGGCGACCTACTCGCAATACTGATGACTAGCCATTGTGGATACATCTCAGTACAGGTCCTCTTTGAATCTAATCTGAAGACCCGTTTATACAAATTACAACCATGTAAAAACCTCTGGGATTGAGATCTAGTTTCCTTGTAGTCATGGGAAGATTTGCATCTGCCTGCAAGAAATATCTACAAATAAAACACAATCTAAATTACACTTTTTAGTTAGATTTGGTTTTGTGTGCGTTAAAGCCCATCAACTAGTGTTCACCTTTACAAGAAATAAATGAAACTATGAACACTGTACACCATTCCCCTCAGTCCCCACTGTGCTTACCTCTGGGGATGCTAAATTGTCAGGGTCCATGCAGCCGGTCCAGTGGTCTGGGGATTTGAAATCCCTGCTCTTTGTGCGCGATCCTTGGATGGACCAGAGTGATTCACTGTGCGGGCACTGACCAATCAGAATCGCTCTTGTCTCTCTGGAAGCGCTGCACAGAAAAGAGGGAAAGAAGCAGGGATTTCAAATCCCCAGACTACTGGGCAAATTACGTGGGCAATGAAAGCTAAGCATCGGAGGAGGTAAGTACAGCAGGGAAAGGGGTGAAATACATGAAAATTATATTCTAGCTATGTGTAATATAATCCTTACCTCTGACTGAATAACTTTGATTAGAAAGAAGATATGGTACACGGTTTTTGTCAGCTGAGAAAGTTGGCGACATATTTCCAGATACACTTGGATAGATGGCTCAACCCTTCTTTGTAGTTTGCTCCAGAACAGTGTTAATTCCCTGTAAAAACAAAATTGCAGAGATTAAAAAATAACCCTCAAAAAGGTTAGATAGTATCTTTGCCAGAGCTCCAATCAATGGAAGCAGGCGGGGGAGCATTTTTAAAAACTGAAGCAGACAAAATATTGAGCAGCTCTGCAGGCCAAACCAATCAGCTACAAACTTCTGCCAAACCTTTCAGACGTGTTGCACCATACTAGTTTGTGCATTACGAAAAAAAATAGCACTTGCACCCTTTTTTTGGTGTGTAAGGTAGCCCATTTAAATAAACAGGCTGCCTTAATGGGGCACATGATGTGGCATGTGTGCTAACAGCACAACAATGTGAACCCAGCTTAAATTGTGTACTGGCAAAATGAATGCTTCAGTGTGGGATATCACATTGTTCGGTTCAGGCTTCTATCTTTGTTCTCAGGAACAACAGGAGAACATAATACGGCAAACAACAAACTACTTTCCAATGATATACAGTAATGTTACGAATATAAAACGTATTACCCGAGTAATAAAATGTAGACATTATTCAAAAAGTCAGATCATATACCCAAAGCTATGAGCATTTGAATGCACACACAACGGCAAGATTTTGACGTGTTTACAGCCTAAACATTTTTTACTTGAATGCATCCCCCGCATTATGGTAACAAATGTTTGGGTAACAGAATGCCCCTCCTGGTACAAAAATGTTATTTTCTTTGTCGATTGACATATGAACTCAGACACACATGAAATTAGATAATGTTGGGATGTCCAAAAGCAGCCCAACTGAAGGGTGGGCAAAACCCACTGATGGACCTAATGAAGACAATGTAGGAAAACGGAAAAAGGGCGCACCAGCCATGTAATGTTTATTGATATAAAACAAAAGGAGATATATGCTTTTATGACTGATTTGTTTGCGTATAAGGATTGACAATGGGCGCAAAGCAACCAGGTCACAGACTGTTCACAGCAAGCCAGAGGACCTTCCAGATGGCCAACGTGTTTTGAGGGGGGATAACCTCTTCCCAAGAGCCAATCAAGCTTCCTCTGAGCTTATTGGCTTCGAGGAAGAGAAGGATTTCACCTTGAAACATGACAGCCATCTGGAAGGTCATCCGGCTTACTGGGAGCAGTCTGTGACCTGGCCACTTTGCATCCATTGTGGACCACGATATGCTTTTTTCACTGGTTAGTGAGTATCTCTCATTTTGTTTTAGATCAATAAATATCACTTGGGTAATGTGCAAGGCTTGTGTGTCCTCTTTCTGTTTTCTTACAGTGTTTTCATTGGGTTTCCCCTAACCCCTAGAGGGAAGCAGGGCCTGTGTGTCTACCTTGAACAATAAAGATCCTGTGTAACATGTACCACCATTACATCACCCTGGAGCGCAGGAGATGGTTAGACCAAATGAAGAGCCTAGGGACTGGACTCTCTTCAACTTTGAATCACCTATAGAGCCAATACCTGAATCTGAACCATGCATGGCAGAAGAAGCTGTCAACAACCAAGGGGAGGCCACAGAAGATGATCAACCTCATGCTCAAGACCAGAATAAAGGAGAGCACTGTCAGAGTGGAATGAATACACCCAAGGGAACATTGAGCCTGAACCAACGAGGCGCTGTGAAATGAAAAATCCAGCCAAAAAGGGAGAACTACATAATTACCGGATTAGGATTAAACAGCATAATGTGGTCAACAAGACACAGACAGTTACCAGGTCCTAGGGGGAACCTCAGACAAGACTAGGTCTACAAGAAAACAAAGACCAGATACTCTACACAGATAAGCCAAAACCTCTCTTCCAACCCTTAGGATTCAAGGAAGTAAAGTTTCATAAGAAGGAAGTTGCCCCTCCAGATAGTCAAATTTTGTCAAAAGTATACAAGGAATGCTGACATCAGTAAAAGCCCTTTAGGACTGCAAAGTGACCTCACTGACACACTGAACATAAGGGTATATTCTCACAAAGTCAGCCTAACCCAGTGGTTCTCAACTCCTGTCCTCGTGACCCACCAACAGGCCAGATTTTAAGTATTACATTGGGGAGATGCAGACTAGAATACTGCAATCACTGAGCAGCAAATATCACCTGTGATGCATTTCAGTTATCCTGCAAACCTGGCCTGTTAGTAGTGGGTGCTGAGGAGTGGAGAACCACTGGCCTAACCAAAAGGGATACAAGAGAAAGGAGGGAAGAAAAAGGTAAACTGCAACCCCAGACTGGTGAAAAAGGCACCAGGAGAAAAGAGGATCATACACCACCCATCATGGTTCTAGGGATCTAAGGACACAAACTGGTTCAGCAAAGTGTCCCTAGCCGGGAAAAGGAAATGTAGATTTATTGCCAAGTATAAGCATCTGATTAAGGGCAAAGCAACGGAAGGCATTTGGAGAATCTTACTCAAAAAAATGAAGGAACAGCCACAGAAGAAAATACCTAATGCCTGGTGGTTGGGGTCTTACAAAAGCTTCTGGATAAGCTCCATCCCCAACAGGGTGAACCTTTAACAGGGACCCAGCATGTTGTCTGCTGAGGATGCACCCCCCCCCCCCCCGTGCGCAATGGTGAACGCTACTGTCGGTCTTGTGTCGTTTGTAAACAGCAATTGCACCATGCATGTGAGGCATCACCGCCAATGTCAGATTGAGGGCAGCAATTTGTAAAGGCTTTTAAAGATGTATATATTTTGTCGCTGATGTGCAGGTATGCGTCTTTTTTAAAGAATGTAATGTTTGGGGTCTATGTACTGGGCATGAGATCATCTTTTATATTTCACCAAATATTTGGGCAATATAGTGTTTTTGTGCATTACAGTTTTAAAAAAGCGTTTTTCCCCCCAAAAATTGGGTTTGAAAAATCGCTGCGCAAATACTTTGTGGAAAAAAAACTGCAACACCCACCATTTTAAGCTGTAGGGCCTCCGCTTTAAAAAATATATGTTTGGGGGTTCAAAGAAATTTTTTTTTTTGCTAGAAAAAGGGATTTTATTAAGAACTTACCGTAAAATCCTTTTCTCTGAGTTCATTGACAGACGCAGCCTCTATTCATGACACATGGGTTATGTACCTTTTACTAGGAGTAGACTAGGCAGAACGACAGTTCAGAAAGCAAAGCTGGCCCCTCCCAGGGGGCCGTCCTCACTCAGCACATAACCCCTCAGCCCTGCATAGCATATCAGTTCGTAACAAGCCGTACAAACACCACCGAGGGGTGGGTGCTGCGTCTGTCAATGAACTCAGAGAAAAGGATTTTATGGTAAGTTAATAAAATCCCATTTTCTCTTACGTTCATTGACAGACGCAGCCTCTATTCATGACACATGGGGACGTCCCAAAGCAGTGTCAAACAAGAGGGGTGGGTAAACAATAACAACTGTACCCAACAGAAAGATCTCGGGAGGCGCCAGCCGCGCCTACACCGCCGCCTGCAAAACTTTGCGGCCAAAAGCAGCATTCGCAGATGCTGACACATCAACTTTGTAAAACTTAACAAAAAAGTGTGCACCCAGGCCCAAGTAGCCGCCTTGCACACCTGAGACACCGAAGCTTGGTGTCTAAACGCCCAGGAAGTGCTAATCGCCCTGGTGGAATGAGCCGTGACTGGAAAAGGGGGTACTTAGCCCCGAACAGTATACGCATGGGTCACGGTCTGCCCGATCCAATGAGAAACGGTTAGCTGACGAAGTCGCCAACCCTTTGCGTGGCCCATCCGTCAGCACAAACAGCGCATCCGACTTCCTAAAAGGATCCATAGCTGCCAAATACACCCGCGATGCTCTCACCACATCCAAGGAATGCAGAGCAATCTCCTTAGGGTGAGACGGGTGCGGACACAAAGAAGGGAGGACAATGTCCTCAATGTGAAAAGAGGAGACTACCTTCGGAAGGAACGAAGGAGACGGGCGCAGCACCGCCTTATCCTTATGTAGGGCCAAATAAGGAGACCTGCACAACAAAGCTGCCAATTCAGACACCCGCCTAGCGGATGTGATAGCCACCAAGGTGACCTTCTGAGAGAGCAATTGTAAGGGAATATCCCTGATCTTCTCATAGGGTGGCTTCTGCAGTACAGAAAGTACCAAGTTCAGATCCCACGGCGCCAGGGGCGACCGTACCTGAG
>BLSH010218016.1:1434555-1447583 GCA_018402905.1 Glandirana rugosa
TTGGGGAACACCCCGAACTGGCTGAGGCCACATTCATCTACATACTAATGCACTGGGTTGGTGAGCGGCACCTTTTCTTCTCTTTGATAATGGAAGTCTTTGTAGACCACAGACATAGCAACAGCAATGTCAATCTACAGCCAACAAAGTCAGCGGACTACTTCTTTCCCATTAAGAAGGGGATACATTTCAAAGCTAAAATGAATAATTCATTCTCTTTATAAGAACTGGTTTGGCTTCATTGTTAATATGCACTTTAGTTTTGGTCACTAAGGGCACTTTCACACTGGGGGCGGTGGGGCGTTAGCGGTAAAACCCCACTAGTCACAGCGGGGATTTACCGATGTTACAGCTGTGCTACGTTAGCGGGAGCGGTGCGCTTTTAATCCCCCACAAGGGGTTAAACGGGGTTAAAAGTGCCCACTCTCCGCGCTTCCGAAGCGGTGTACAGCCGCTTCGGTAGCGATACCCCATTGTTAGAAATGGGTAGGGGCGGTGGAGGAGCGGCACATTACCGCTCACCGCACCGCTCTAAAGATGCGGCTTGCAGGACTTTTTGTAACATCCTGCAAGCGCACCGACCCAGTGTGAAAGCACACTGGCTTTCACATTGGGGTGGATGGGGAGTGACTTTTGAGGCGCTTTACATGTGCTATTTTTAGATAAATAGCGCATGTAAAGGGCCTCAGTGTGAAAGGGGTCTTTATCCACAGAACGGATAGCCCTAAATTAGAAAGAATTCATAGGAAAGGCAACAAAATTAGTATGGTATTAGTAAGGTTGGACGACCTCTGTTGCGATGCGTTAAGAACCGGGAGGATATTATTTCTATGTATAAATATAAAAGAGAAGTGATTATATAAACTGCAATTGCCTGTTTACTCTAAGGAACCCCGATATGTGGCTGAAATGTAGGACTGGATGAAAGAGGGGTTGTTTACTGTTACAGCAGTGAAAAATGTGGAACCCATTCCCAGGAAGCGGAACTAGCGGAGAATGTTGATAAATTCCAAAACTTTCCTCTGTCAGAAAAATTTACAGGGCCATGGGAGTTCTCAAATTTATTAGGAGGCTGACCAATAGATTTATCCAATGGTGTGGGGTCATTTTTTTTTTTTTTTTAGCCTTGGAGCAAATTGCTTACAGCGTTTTAGCTACTTTAGACATTACACTGCAGCGCAAAAAAAAAAATTAGGATTTTTTGACTTACCGTAAAATCCTTTTCTCTGAGTTCATTGACAGACGCAGCCTCTTATTCTTGACATGTGGGGTTTATGCACCTTTCACTAGGAGTGGACTAGGCAGAACGTAGTTCAGCTAAAAGCAGGCACAGCCCCTCCCAGTGGGCAGTCCTCACTTGGCATAACTCCTCCTGCCCTGCTCAGCAACTCAGTTCGTAACAAGGAGTACAAACTCAACAAAAAAGAGGGGTGGGTGCTGCGTCTGTCAATGAACTCAGAGAAAAGGATTTTACGGTAAGTCAAAAAATCCTATTTTCTCATTCATTCATTGACGGACGCAGCCTCTTATTCTTGACATGTGGGGATGTCCCAAAGCAGTGTCACAACGAGGGGTGGGCAACAACAGTACCCAACAGAAGAGTACTCCGGGAAGTGCCAGACGCGCCTCACACCCCCACCTGCAAAACTTTGCGGCCAAAAGCAGCATCTGAGGACGATGCAACATCAACTCTATAAAATTTTGAAAAAGTGTGCACCGAGGTCCAAGTGGCCGCCTTGCACACCTGAGAAACCGACGCCTGATGTCGGAAAGCCCAGGAAGTACTAATCGCCCTGGTAGAGTGAGCAGTGACCGGAAAGGGAGGCCTCCTGGTCCCGAACAGCATACACATGGGTCACCGTCCGTCGTATCCACCGGGAAATAGTGGCAGACGAGGCCGCCATTCCCTTGCCCGGACCATCTACCGCGACAAAAAGCGCATCCAACCTCCGAAGAGGGGCCGTGGCCGCCAGATACACCCGCAGAGCCCTAACCACATCCAGGGAGTGCAAAGCAACCTCCTTAGGATGAGATGGGTGCGGACACAGCGAAGGGAGGCCAATGTCCGCATTAATGTGGAAAGAAGAAACCACCTTCGGTAAGAAGGAAGGAGAAGGGCGCCAAACTGCTTTGTCCCTATGTAGGACCAAGTATGGGGACCTACAGGACAGAGCCGCCAGCTCAGACACCCGCCTAGCGGACGTACTTGCCACCAGAAAGGCCACTTTCTGCGAAAGCAGCTGCAGGGAGATTTCCCTGATATTTTCGAAAGGCGGCTTCTGAAGCACTGAAAGGACCAGATTAAGGTCCCAAGGCGCCCGTACCTGGGGAGCAACATGCCGAACCCCCTGGACAATGGTACGAATCAATGAATGCGTCGCCAAAGGACGCTGAAAAAGAATTGCCAGGGCAGAAATCTGTCCCTTAAGCGTGCTCAATGCCAACTTGTGATCTAGGCCTTGCTGAAGGAAAGCCAGCACCCGAGCCACTGAGAAAGAACTGGGGTTCCATCCCCCCGCCCTGCACCAGGCAATGTAAGCCTTCCAGGTGCAGTGATAGATCTTACGCGAAGTTGCCTTACGCGCCTTGAGCATAGTGGGAATTACAGACTCAGAGTCCCCTATCCTTTAACACCTGGGACTCAATAGCCAGGCTGTTAAAGCAGGGTGCAAGATGGGTCCCTGTGAAAGTAGGTCCTTGCGAAGCGGTTGCCGCCATGGAACATCGACCACCATCCGCACCACGTTGGCGTACCAAGGACGATGAGGTCAATCTGGCGCTACCAGAATGGTTGGGATCCCTTCTGCCTCTATCCTGCGCAGTAGGCGCGGGAGCAGCGGAAGCGTAGGGAAGCCATAGAGCAGTCGGTACCGAGACCACGGAGCCACGAGGGCATCCGCCGTGTCTGCCAAAGGATCCCTTGTTCTGCTTGCGAAGGCCTGCACCTTCCGATTGAGCCGGGACGCCAGTAGCTCCACGTCTGGCGTGCCCTACTTCTGACAAATCTGGCGGAACACCTCTGGGTGCAGGGACCATTCTCCCTGATCCAGCCTCTGGCGACTGAGGTAGTTCGACTGCCAGTTTTTGACGCCCGGAATGTGAACAGCGGAGATTGCCGCCACGTGAAGCTCTGCCGACCTCAGAATGTGGGTTATTTCTGACGCCGCAGCCGTGCTCCTCGTTCCGCCCTGATGATTTACATAAGCCACAGCCGTGGCGTTGTCTGACTGGACTCAAACAGGACGACTGTGCAACCTCCCCGACCAGTAGGAGAGGTAGCCTGAGCGCTCGAAGTCCCAGCACATTGATCGGGAGATGGGACTCCTCCGGGGACCAGCGACCTTGGGTAAACAGCCCCAGGGCCCCCCCCCCCAGCCGGATAGGCTGGCATCCATCGTGACCACTGTCCATTCCACTGACAGAAACAACTTGCCCAGCCCCAAGGCCGGGGTCCGCAGCCACCAGGCCAGTGGTCCAACCTGATCACCCGATCCAGGGATAACGGAGACTTGTCCCACCACAGCAGAATTGCCCGCTGCAGGGACCGGGTGCGACTCTGGGCATACGGCACCGCCTCGAAGGTGGAGACCATCAGCCCCAACACCCTCATGCAAAATCAGAGAGGACCACCGCTGGGACAGCAGGACCCGCACCGCTACTTGGAGCGTCAACACCTTGGCGGCAGGAAGAAACACCTTCGCCCGCTCTGTGTCCAGGGCCGGCGCAAGAGAGTCAGTACAGACTTTGGAAGGTTGATCACCCAGCCGAAGTCCCACAGGGAACCGAGGGTGATGGCCACACTGTCCATCAAGACTGAAGTCGACTCCGCCCGCAAGAGAAGGTCATCGAGACAGGCCACCACCGCTATGCCCGCAGCAGAGCCAGCACTTTGGCTAAGAGCTTGGTGAAGAGCAGCGGAGCTGAGGCCAGACCGAACGGAAGGGCCACAAACTGGTAGTGGAGATCCCCCACCGCAAATCATAGAAAGCGCTGGTGGCACGCACATATGGGCACGTGCAGATACGCGTCCTTGAAGTCCAAGGAGGCCAAGAAGCCTCCCTGACAAAGCACTGCCACCACAGAGCAGACAGATTCCATTCTGAATTTCCGCGCCCTCACAAAAATGTTGAGAGCCTTCAGGTCCAAGACGGGCCTGACCCCATCTTTTTTTGGAACCACAAAAAGATTTGAATAGAAACCGCGGAAACGTTCCGCAGAGGGGACCGGAACAACCGCCCCCTGGCGCACCCAAAGATCCGAGATGCAAGAGGTCCACCGGTCCGCAACCGCAAGAGCCGTCCCCCCACCCAAACAGCAGGTGGGGGCGACCCATCATGCGTAGGAGGACTTCTCCTCCACCTTCTCGGCTTTACGCTGCCAGGGGCGCTTCTGGACCCCCCCCCCCCCCCCGAGGCCTTAGCAGGCTGAGAGAATTTGTTTGAGGCGCGTGGCGCACCAAAAAGCCTCTTTTGGGTAGGGAAGGAAGGACCCGCCCTACGCCGGGGCTCCTTACCCCTTCTAGGCTCCGGGAGGAGCGTACTCTTCCCCCCTCCCATGTAATCCTTGATGATCTCATCTAGGGAAGCCCCAAAAAGATGACCACCCTCAAAGGGCAGGTCCGTCAGGCCTTTCTTTGACGCCTGGTCTCCCGACCAACATCCAAGCCACAGCAGATGTCTAATGATGACTGCGAACATGGACAGTTTCAACAGCATGGGAGCCATGTCGAGGGCCGCATCACAGAGGTACTTAAGGCCCTGAATCAGCTGGTCCGCCATTTGCACAGGTTCCGGAGGGGCCTGTAGAGTCACCAAAGCCTGGTGCACAACGGCCGCCCATTCCCTAAGCGCCTGTGCCACCAGCGCCGACCCTGCCACTAGGAACATTGCCTTGGACACCGCCTCAGTCCTCCTATCGGCTGGGTCCTTAAAGGATGGAGAGCCCTGCATCGGAATAGTGGTCGCCTTGTTCAGACGGGCCACCGATGGGTCCACCGTAGGAGACGCCCACTTCTGCAACAGCGTATCCTCAAAAGGATAACGCACAGAAAAACATTTAGCCATGGCGAATGAACTGAGGTCGTTGCAATTCCTTGTAAACAAACTGATCAAAGTATGACAAATAAGGGAATACCTTAGGGGCCTGGGCCAGCCTATGCGACCCAAAAGCGTACGCCGCCCCGTGTTGCAGCCGGGCCCAATTTCAGCGTCTCGCGCACCGCTGAGACCAAAGAGCCCGTTCACGAGCCGGGGTGGCCCACGAGGGCTCATCCTCATCATCCGAGGGGTCCCCAAGTTCGCACTCCTGTTACTCCAGGAGGGGTCCCCGACACAGCGGAGCCCCCTCAGGCTCAGAGTCCTCACCGGAGGATGGGGTGGTCGTTTCTTCGCCACCCCACGGTCACGAATCAGCTCCACCCGGGAGAATTCTTCCAGATTGGCCGCTAAATTGTCCAGCAGAACCACAGGTCCCAGCGCTCCCTGATCTGGTGGCACCAGAGACTTCAGGCTGGGAAGCACCTGCTTCAGCCGCCATTGCACTGCACCCTGAAAACACCCCCAGGCCAGAGACCGGACCGGGCGTCCCACACCACCCCTCAAGATGCCACACTAGGGCCCCACATGCACCCAGGAGGACTCACCACACCAACCACGAGAGGTGCTGCTGCTAGCTGCCCGTAGTCACCCTGCTGCTGCTCCGCGTCCCCCACGTGTAGGAAGCACATACGGCACGGCGCCAAACCATCCAGGACCGCCCATCCAGCCAGCAAATCTGAGGCCAGCACATGGCGGACCACGCCAACATGGCCGCCGTGTGCACTAGAGGCCAAGCATGTGGCCGGCTACCGCAAAACGGCGGCCGCGATATAACACGCGGCCGGCCACGAGAAAACGGCGGCCGGGTCACAGACATCCCGGCCGCCGCACCGCAGCCCACCCAGGACGAAGGCAGCCAGCCAGGCAGGAGGAGAGCTACAGCCTCGGAGGTGTGGGGGTGGAGAGACAAAACAGGAAGGAGTAGGAAGGATCAAGCCCACACATGCCCTATGGAGGGGGATATCACCCGCCTGCCCCCCACCACACCCCGCAGGGGGGGGGGGAGCTTACTCACCACTCTGGACGGGCATAGTGGGTAGCCACCCGAGACAGACCTGCCACCCTGCCGGTTCGGGGGGAGCTGCCGGGCACGAAACACCCAGTCCTAAGTGTGCTGGCGGGGCGTTTAACCCGCCGGCCGCCCCGCACAGAACGAGGCCCGAGGCAGCCGACCCCGCTTACAGCTAAAGGTCGGCTCGCATCTGTTGGCCGCGCTGGGGAGACTACCTGGATCTAGGATATCCAGCCTGTCACCCAGACGGCTACTTGATTGCATTCAATCATTAGAATCTTAAGAAAAAAAACGGGGAACTGCAGATCCCAGCAGGGAGCCAGGTCCTACTCCTTGCACTAGGCAGAAAAAACTGACTTACTGAGCAGGGCAGGAGGGGCTATGCCAAGTGAGGACTGCCCCCTGGTAGGGGCTGTGTCTGCTTTTAGCTGAACTACGTTCTGCCTAGTCCACTCCTAGTGAAAGGTGCATAAAGCCCACACGTCAAGAAGAGGCTGCGTCCGTCAATGAATGAAAGAGAAAAATTGGTTAGAGCAAACTGTTACAACTTTAAGGTGCATGTAAAACCTAACAATTTCTCTTTATTGCTCACTTATGATGTGTTAAGCATACAATTAAAAGCATTTTGTTATATCAGTTCAGTAAGCACAAAAATATAGTGCTGCTTATTCAACAGTAAATCTTGTGAGCGGATAACGTTTTGCAGAGAAAAGGAAAAGAGCACAGGAAGTTAGCAATAACCCTAGTTATCTCCATTGACTTCAAAGCACCTCCCATTATGCTCTAGAGAGGGAGAGGTGTTATGTAGTTCAAATCTACTCCCTTTCTAGGGCAAGAAACACTTCTCCTCAGAGATATAGTAGGGTTGTCACCTAAGGACATGAAGCGAGTCCCTGGCAGGATCACTTGACATTTTATAAGCTTTGCAAAAGCTGAAATCATGAATGACATTGTGTTTAACGTGAGCATCTGATGCTCAGGCGGTAAAAGCACACACATACTGAAAGTGTTGTGTTTACATAGTAAATGGTATCACAATGTAGAAGCATTGTGTTTATAGTCACTGGAACAGAGAGCTACTACAGAGAAGCTCCGTGCTGGATCTGGTTTGCCAGCTGGCATTTCCAGTGCTGAAGATGGCTGGGACTCACAGGAGAAGCTGGTGTCCTGGTGCTGTTTCTACATGACGCTTTGGACTTGCTTGTCATTAGTACATTTCAGGTTATGCTCAAACTTAGGCCTCATTTACACTGCTGCTGGTAAACGGACATTTAGAGGCATTTGGACGGTTTTTTTTTTTTCAACTGCCCCTGAACTTTCCTCTATGTTATCTTATCAGTACATTTATACAGGGTCGTTTAAGGTAGTTTCCAGGCAGTTGAGTTTAAAGGCTTTTTTTGGAACGCAAAAAAATGGGTTCAGATGCCAGTTGAGAGGCATTTGAAATGCCAAACAGCTTGTAAACGCCACTAAACACGGTAACTTGTGTCTAAGACCATTTCGTTTACAGCATTTTCCATTTAACCACTTCAGCCCCGGAAGGATTTCCAGCTTTAGGACCGGAGCCCTTTTTGCGATTTGGCACTGCGTCGCTTTAACTGACAATTGCGCGGTCGTGCGGCGTTGTACCCAAACGAAATTTGCGTCCTTTTTTTCCCAAAAATAGAGCTTTCTTTTGGTGGTATTTGATCACCTCTGCGTCATTTCTGATCGCCGCTATAAACAAAAGAAGAGCGACAATTTTGCAAAAAACTCCAAATTTCTTACTTTTTGCTAAAATACAAATCCAAAAAAAAAAAATATAAAAAAACATTTTTTTTCACCGTTTTTGGCCGATTTATATTCTTCCTCATATTTGCGATAAAAAAAAAAAAAAAAAAAAAAAAAATCGCAATTGGCGTTTATTGATTGGTTTGCGCAAAAGTGGTCGCGTTTACAGATGATGAGAATTCATTTTTGGGGTTTTTCATTTTTTTTTATTTTTTACTAGTAATGGCGGCGATCTGCGATTTTTAGCGGTACTGCGATATTGGGGCGGATATGTCGGAACGTTTTGACACTTTTTTGGGACCATTGGCATTTATACAGCAATCAGTGCTATAAAAATGCACTGATTACTGTGTAAATGCCATTGGCAGTGAAGGGGTTAACCTGCAGGGCGCGCGCTAAGGGTTAACTATGTTCCATGGGCGTGTTCTAACTGTAGGGGGGCTTGCCTAGCTGGGGAAGGGAAGTGGTCACAGCCTTCACTTACAGGAAGGCCGTGATCACAGCCCTTCCCCCTCACACAGAGCGGAGGTCCGTGTTTACTTACACGGACCTCCGCTCCTTCACTCCGGGGGGGGGGGCATCGCGGGTGGCCGGCGGCAATCGAAGCCGCCGCACCCGCTCCCTGGCCCCCCCCGAACACAGTGAGCGCGCGCCTCCGGCGGCGCGCTCACACAGTGGCTCTGTATCGCGCCCGCCGTCGTATGACGGCGATTTGCGTTACGGAGCCACTCTGTCGCCGTCAATTGCCGATCAGCGGTCGGCAAACGATTAAAAAAAAAATTTTTTTTTTAAAAACAGTCTTAGACGCAAACACGTCAAAACGCCGCTAAACGCGTCATGCAAAACGGCCATTTTAGAAGCCGGCTTCTAGCTGTCACAAAAAAACTTTCAGGGGAGGTTGAAATAGCATCCCATGTAAATGGAGCCTAAATCATTGTCCAAAGGAAAGTGTTGTAAACAGCTAAAGTTGCATAGTTAAGTTGAAAAAAAAGACAAGTCCATCTAGTTCAACCAATAAAAAAATACATAATCATACAATCTCATATACTCAATGCTTAACCCACAGTTGATCAAGAGGAAGGCAAAAAAAAAAAAGCCCAGCAAAGCATGATCTAATTTGCTGCGGTTGCTTAGGAGAGGAGAAACATGGGGAACTGCCGATGTAAACACAGAGGTTCCCCGCACTGTCAGGCAGCATGAGAGCTATTGATCCATGTCACTGTCATACGCCAAGGGAACAGTGTTAACCCCTAGAGCGCCCCCCCAGGTTAACCCCTTCACTGCCAATGACATTTATACAGTAATCAGTGGACATTTACATTTCTGATCGCTGTATAAATGTCATTGGTCACAAAAAAAGTGTCAAAAATGTCCATCCCAATATCAAAGTCCCTATAAAAAAAAAAAAAATCGCAGAATTAACAAATATATATATAAAAAAAAAAAAAAATTGTAAAAACGCCAGAAATGAATTCTCGTGGTTTGTAAACAAGGCAACTTTTGCGCAAACCAAACGCCAGTTGCGATTTTTTTTTAACCAATATGAGGAATATAAATCGGCCAAAACTGATGAATATTTTTTTTTTTTTTTTGCAAAATTGTCTTTTTTTGTTTATAGCGGTGATCAGAAATGACGCAGAGGTGATTAAATACCACCAAAAGATAGCTCTATTTGTGGGGAAAAAAAGGATGCAAATTTAATTTGGGTAAGTTGTCGCACGACCGCGCAATTGTCAGTTAAAGCGACGCAGTGCCAAATCGCAAAAAGTGCTCTGGTCCAAACATGGGAAATCCTTCCGGGGGTGAAGTGGTTAAGGAAAGAATCCAGGTCTTTTTTTAAAGCAATCTACTGGCCAAAACCACCTCTGGAGGGAGTCTATTCCACATTTTCACAGCTCTAACTGTGAAGAAACCTTTCCGTATTTGGAGATGAAATCTTTTCCTCTAGAGGTAAAGAGTGCCCCCTTGTCCTCTGTGATGATCTTAAAGTGAATAACTCAACACCAAGTTCACTATATGGGCCACTTATGTATTTGTCCATGTTAATCATATCCCCCCCTTAATCTCCTCTTCTCAAGAGGGAATAAAGTTCCTCTAATCTTTCCTCATAGCTGAGCTCCTCCATGCCTCTCATCAGTTTGGCTGCCCTTCTCTGCACTGTCTCCAGTTCCCAGATATCCTTTTTGAGAAGTGGTACCCAAAACTGAACAGCATATTACAGATTAGGTCTTAATGATTTGTACAGCAAAATTAAAATCGCTCTCTCTGGAGTCCATACCTCTCTTAATACAAGAAAGGATTTTGCTTGCTTTGGAAACCGCAGCTTGGTATTGCATGCCATTATTAAGCTTATGATCTACCAGAACTCCCATATCCTTCTCCACTATGGATTCCCCCAGTTTTACGCCTCCTCGTATGTATGATGCATGCATATTCTTAGCCCCCAAGTGCATAACTTCACATTTATGAACATTAAACCTCATTTGCCACATAGTCACCCAATTAAACTGTGCCCACGGGGGCCGGGGCTGAGTCCCGCTGTTTGTGTGAATACACGCAAACAGCAGGACACAGGAGCGCGCCCACACGTGTGACCCCAGGGAAGCTTTCCCTGACGGGAAACTCGATGTGGAGTAGGTCCCAGGAGTGCCGTTGGAGGACCCCAGAAGAGGAGGTTCGGGGCCACTCTGTGCAAAACCACTGCACAGAGAATGACGTTTGTTATTTTAAAGAAAAAAAAAAAAAAGAAGCTTTACAATCACTTTAACCACTACTCTCTAAATTTGGTCTTTTAGCCAGTTTCTTTCCATTTGCAAACTGATCTTTCCAAGCCTGTAGACTTTACACATTAGCCATTTGTGGGGAACTGTGTCAAAACGCTTTTGCAAAATCCAAGTATATCAAGTCCACAGCCACCCCTCTGTCCAAGGTTTTACTTGCCTCCTCATAAAAAGAAATCAGACTAAAGACAAAAAATAAAAAAAAACCCCTAAAAAGTGTTGTGCTGCTTGTTAACACAATTCAGAGCTCACTTTTCTAAACACAAGCAATATCAAACTACATAGCTTATCTTTTATCATAAATACATAACAGAAAAATGTATCACTTCCAGTAACCTTACAGTTTCTGTGAATATGCAGTGCTGTATTTCAGCCTTAAGCCCGCACATGAAACACAATACCATACGATTACAGGAAAGGAAACCTTGGCATTCTGTCCATCAGTGCAATTATCTTAATTGAAATTAAGCTTGATTGTATGACCTTGGTATCACACAATGTCAGATTTAGATCTATGATCTGGCTTACACAAGGTAGGAAAATGGGAATTAGTTGTCCAGCCTAGGAAAAAAAAAGTGATAACCTAAATTTCATCATCTATAACTCTTCAGTTAACAGTGTATATCGTTACACATTGATATCTAGAATGCAGAAATAAATACAAAATGAAAGGTGTTACCCTGGAGGGGGTCCTGGATTTGACTGTTAAGTATGTTGCCCAGAACCGGATCCTTCCACACACCAGCTTCTTGAGACATGTTGTACAAGAGTAAAAGCTCATGGCTGTCATTTTCAGCTAACCGTTCATGAGCAGCCTAGAAAAGCATGTGAAAATTAGGCTTTATTACACTGACTAATTTTACCATTTTATTATGTATATGCACACATTAAGAAAAACACAACTAAATAGCATACAAACTTAAAAGTGAAATTCCAGTTCGGATTAAACAAATTTCCACTATACAAACTACAAGGATGATCTTCTCTACCACACGTATTTGGTAACATGATACAATAATTTAGTGATTTGGAATTTGATTAGTTTCTATACATTTGTAGATTAGTCCATTGCTAGCAATCTAGTAGTGGACAGTGAACACTCATTGGATCCCTCCTATTCACACTTCAAATATCAGTTATATAAATATTGTCGCAGAAACCTTAAACGTACGGTGTAAATCCAAATCAAGTTAAGTGATCATAAAGGTATGAGCAAATCATAAAGATAGTGTACTGATAAATGTATAGCTCCATGATGGCTTCAATAGTTACCTCAAAAATAGATCCATGTCGCATCTAGGGTTGGGACCTGCCCTACTTCTCCTATGGGTCAAAGGACTGCTCTTAGTTCTGTACTCCCGTGACCTGTCTGGATCCACTAAGATGCCTAGACCGGCAGCGGGCTCAACCTCCAAGTGAGCTGTTGAGCTCCTGAGTCAGCTGCTCCATCCACTCCACAGCCCAGTGCTCCAATGTGCACTGGAGTGGCAGAGAAGAGCTGGTGACTGACAGTCACTGGCTCTCTGCTCACTGAAAACAAAGAACGGGTGATCAGCGGTCTTTGAGGCAGCAGGAAACCAAAACTGCATCCACCTAGGTGAGCATGTTTATTTTCCACATACTTGTCTTTTAAAAGACACATCTAACCCAGCAGAACAAGGAGGAACTCATCTTGCCAGCATGTTCTCCAAAGTGTTTTGACACATTTGAAATATTCTTGGCATTTAAATTGATGGCATCTTTATAATGCTCAAAAAAAATGTTCTGAGAGGCCTAGTTGTGCACCTCACATATTGTGAAATGCAGTTTGTGTGACCTACAACAAAGTACATGTGTAAATCAATTCATGTTCTGCTTAATGGGATATATCGCACCTGTGGCACAAGACCAAATGTTTTTACTCCTGTATGTTTATCACAATACCTGCATGCAGGGGCGTTGCAAGGGGGTGGCTATTGGGGCTATAGCCCCGAGTCTGGGGCCCATAGCCCCGAGTCTCTTACCGAGTAGATGCAGTTCTGCAATTAGCAGGTATGTCCCGGTCCAGAATGCAGGAGCAGAATGAGCCGCGGTAGCACTGGTTTCAGCTCCACCCTCGCGTCCACCTGACTCTGCACCTGGCCACTAGTTGCTAGAGCCACCTAGTGTTTAGCAACCAGTGACATCATGGCCGCGACTCCCTCCCTGCCCAGCATTCAAAGTGGAGGAGGGTTCTACTTCCTCCTCTTCTGCGCTAGTTCTTGTGGGGCCTAAAGAGTTGAACCCAGCCCCCTTGTCATGGTCCTGGACTGGAGCCGGCGCTGCTGGTCCAGTGGCGGTGGGGTGCAGCGCAGTGTCATCTTCAACTAAGGGGGGGGGGGGGGGGGGGGG
>BLSH010218016.1:1447593-1463617 GCA_018402905.1 Glandirana rugosa
AGGGCAGTGGCATCTTCAAATAAGGAGGGGGAAGTCTGGGCAGCCGGGAAGAGCCCAGGAGGAAGTGAGAGAGAGAAGACGAGGCCTCACCACCACCCTGAGCAGCATGCCCGGTGCCTCCCAGAGCCTGCACTCATTCTCCAAGCTCCTCTCCTAGCTCGCTGTGACTGTCATGGAACAGGAAGAAAAAAGGCTGACTGAGGACGGGTGGGAGGTAGGTGGATCACACACACCTACCCACACAGACAGAGGCTGGGACAGTAGGGACTGCAGGCAGGGCTAGGGGGTCTCGCTTTCACCCTCTCTCATCCACCATCCTCTTTCTCTGATGTGTGGGGAGGCTCTCTGGGGACCCCGATTTATGGGGAGGCTCTCTGGGGACCCTGATGTATAGGGGGCTTTCTGGGGACCCTGATGTATGGGGGGGCTCTCTAGGGATTCTGATGTATAGGGAGGCTCTCTGGGGACCCTGATGTATGGGGAGGCTCTCTGGGGACCCTGATGTATGGGGAGGCTCTCTGGGGACCCTTATATATGGGGGGGCTCTCTGGGGACCCTTATATATGGGGGGGCTCTCTGGGGACCCTGATGTAAGGAAGAGGCTCTCTGTGGACCCTGATGTAAGGAAGGGGCTCTCTAGGGACCCTGATGTAAGGAAGGGGCTCTCTAGGGACCCTGATGTAATGAAGGGGCTCTCTAGGGACCCTGATGTAAGGAAGGGGCTCTCTAGGGAACCTGATGTAAGGAAGGGGCTCTCTGGGGACCCTGATGCAAGGCGTGCTCTCTGGGGACCCTGATGTAAGGAGGATCTGCACTCAGATATGTAACAATATTTATATATACACATATATATATATATATATATATATACACATACATATACACACACACACACACACACACGTGTGCCCGCTCAAGAGTATGACTTTCTTTACTTCGCTGCTGTGGGCTCTAGCCCCAGATCTTTTGTAGACCTAGCAACGCCCCTGCCAGCATGTATTTAAAGCACATCAGTAGGAGCATACCGTGGTGAGCCGGGTGTTCCAAATAGGGCTAGATCTAAAACATACTAATGGACAGCAAACCTTTTGGATTACAAGTTATGATATGGGTACAGGAGTCAGCAGAGATTTATTTGGATTGGAACTCAATGCTAGGGATCGCAATGTTTATGAAGCAGAAGACCGACAATTAAAAATCACGCAGATATACACCAAAGATTCAGAGGCATCTGCTGAAACATTTTGTAGAAGCAATTGATAAGTTAATAGTTATGATGTGGAAAAAGACTGTGGTGGGAATTTATGGGACGCCAAAAATACATCAGAGGGGATATGATCCAGAGGGGTTGCAAAATCAAGAAGATACTATCTACAATTTACGCAA
Organism: Glandirana rugosa; assembly: GCA_018402905.1. Classification (NCBI taxonomy): domain Eukaryota; kingdom Metazoa; phylum Chordata; class Amphibia; order Anura; family Ranidae; genus Glandirana; species Glandirana rugosa. Next base: position 1,448,980 of record BLSH010218016.1, read on the forward strand.
AGGTTTACTGCAGAATAGAATTCTCAAAATGCTCCTTGAATATCATGAGGTTAACTGTCATATACAAACAGAACATGATGCAGATAAAACACACAAATAAACACTCTTAAAATTTTGCTTAAACAATATCAACCTAAGTATTTAGCAGACGTTGAATGACCCGATAACTTTAAATAATGACCTGGAACAGGAGCTCACGGACACAAATAGATGTAAGTTCCTGCAAGACCTTTATGACTATGAAGAAGGCACTGTGTATTACAAAAATAAAACAAAATGGTCTGGGAATTATTTGGATTTTTTTTTTCTTTAAAATTGAATGCGAGTCAAGAAATAGTTAGCAGGCTAATTTCAGCTCATTGGCCATTTCAGATACACAATCTAAACGACCAGATACAACATATACCAGGATATCAGGAGCTAGACAGGCTCAGACCCCATTCACACCTAATGATTAGGGATTCTGCCCGCAATTCCAAATCACAGTGCAATGGTGGCAAAACACAGCACGTTTTTGTGTGTCATTCGTTTTCAATAGCACCGAAACGCGATGCGGTTTTCCGTACAATAAATCATGCTGCAATTGCAGCACACTGCATTATGCAAAGCTTGTTGCCAAAGAAGCGCCTGCTTCTTTTTGGGCGACAAGCTTGCCGCGATTACAGTGCAACAATCGAATTAAAACAGCACTGCGTTTAAGTGCCATTGAAAATAAACAGCACCTGAAAACATGCTGCAGCAGCATTGCAGTGAGATTTCGAATCTTGCGCAGAATTGCGGCGATTCTGCCCACAAACCCAGATCATTAGATGTGAACTGAGCCTCAGGGTTTACAAGGAATGAATCCCCGAGATGACAAAGAACTTCTTAACCCTGTCCCATGAAAGAAATGTAAAATATAAAGGGTCAAAGTTGCAACAACATCAGTTATCCATGATGGGTGGTGAACTAAATTTAACAGGTAATAATGTTGTGAATTTCAAGTACCACTGTACCCTGATGAGATCTCTATTACCCAGGGGCTTGTCTTTTGCCCCCACTTCCTATTGCAATGCTTTTACAACCATATTAGACGTTTACAAGTTGGGTTGCAATTTTTTTTTTAAAAACATTTTTTAGATGATTGTTTTCTGGCTGAACCACATGTTCCTCTCAGAACAAAGATCAGGAGGTAAATCCCTCCAACTTTGATAAATTAGTTGCTAAACCCGATTCTGACGGAGGAACATATGGTTTGATGAGAGATACACTCCAAAAGGGTCACAAATGTATTTATCCCCTTCATGCAAGTCCAGTAGCTGAAACATTTTAAAGGATTGTGTTGATGGAGTTCATCAGTTTTGGAGATGAGACTGCTGCTGTGCCTAGACCAGGGGGTAGGCAACCTTTGAGAGATGGATATCTACTTGAACACAGATGAAGACAAAGATCATTGGGCAGTGTCCTGTTAGGGCCGCTTCACACCAGAAGGCGGTGCCAAAGAGGCATGTTCCATGTGTGTTTCCTGCACCGTGTTCAAAACACACCACCTTTGTGATCTACTGTGGGTGTATCATGCAATTTGGCACAGCGCAATTTTTGGACTCTTATAGCGAGACGTAGGTGTCTGGACTCTTATAGCGAGACGTAGGTGTCTGGACTCTTATAGCGAGACGTAGGTGTCTGGACTCTTATAGCGAGACGTAGGTGTCTGGACTCTTATAGCAATATCGCAGTCCTGATAATCGCAGATTGCAGCCATTACTAGTAAAAAATAAATAAAAATTAAATAAATCTATTCCCATAGTTTGTAGATGCAATAACTTTAGTGCAACACAATACATATACGCCTATTGCGGTTTTTTTTTTTTTACCAAAAAGAAGTAGAATATACCGGCCTAAACTGAGAAAGAAATTTTTACATTTTTTTGGGATATTTATTATTGCAAAAAAAAAAAAAATATATATATATATATATATTTATTTTTTCAAAATTGTTGCTATCTTTTTGTTTATAACGCAAAAATTAAAAACCGCAGAGGTGAACAAATACCACCACAAGAAAGCTATAATGGTGGGAATAAAAGGAGGTCAATTTTGTTTGGGTACAACGTCACACAACCGCACAATTGTCAGTTAAAGCGTCGCAGTGCCGAATCACAAAAAGTGCTCTGGTCAGTAAGGGGGTAAATCCTTTCCCGGGGCTGAAGTGGTTAAAGAAAGCTTTAATTTCAATGACAAAACCCCTATAGCCCTGATGTGCATCAGAAACAAAAAAGGGACATTTTTTTTAACAGATGAGGAGGGGAAGACTTACAATGTGTACTCCTTAGGCTCCTTCCGCTGAGACAGGTGGATGCTCTTGCCACCAGCAGCATCCTTGACAAGCTGGTTCAAAGAGATGCGGGGCTCTGGTAGGGTTCCTCACTCCAAGACTTTTTTCAAAGTGCTCTACACATATGAACTGAGATAATGCACATGCAAGAAATGAGATGGGAGGATTTTAGCAAATCGTCACAACTGAAAATGAATGACACAGCAACCTGCTTCAAGTGTTCTCTAAGTGAGGCATCAACTTTGACAGCAGTCAGAATTCTTAAGGGATGACCATGGTGTGACAATGTAAGGTCACAGCAAGAATTGGATGAAGAAAAGGCCCGTCAGCAAGAATAGAGCTCTAGAAAACACTGGAGTGGGAAGTCACTGTGTGCATGTTCAACAAGCACAAGGAAGGAATCAGATTGCCTAAAAGGAGTCAGTAACAAAGAGCTAAACTCTCAAAGCATGCACCACTTAGACAATAGAGAAACATTTTCCTTGGATGTTTTAGAACAGGACATTAAAAGAAACAATATCCTGATTCGAGTGAAAGGTAGAAACCACTTTCTAGAGGAAAGAGGCCTTAGACCTCAAGAATACGTTGTCCTTGTACAACACCTGATCAACAAAAAGAAGGGGAATTGATGTGAGCTACACTGTGAACAAAGGACCCAAACTAGGGAGTGAAAGGGCTAAGATCTCTGAATTAGAACAGGCAAGGCTGAGATTCGATCCTTGATTGTATTCAAAGATTGATGTTAGTCCAGACCAAGCTTGAGGAAAATGTCCCACACTAGGATGAAAGTTCCTTGACTAATACAATGCAAAATGGGCTTTACAGGTGTGAGTGTAGACTTTATGAGAAGTTGATTTCTCAGCCTTCAAGAGGGTAAAGATGACAGAATCCAAATGGCCCCAGGACTGTGGCTTCAACAGCCATGCTGTTAAAGTCAGTGACCAAGAATGGCACAGTGGACCCTGGGACAAGAGGTCCAGACAATCCGAAAGGGCTCACAGAGTCTGCCAGGACTATGTAGGACTACCAGGTTATCCTGGGCCAATTGGGTGCGATGAGGATCACTAGAATATCCTCTCTTTCGATCCAGAAACCTAGGTAAGGGAGAATGTAGGAGGGTTAGAAAGGCATAGATCAGGCTGAAAATTTTCTACTGCATCACCAGGGTATCCACTGTGAAGGCCTGCAGTTTCCTGAACCCAGAAATAAACCTTTTGAGTTTCTCGTTACATTTGGATGCCATCAGGTTCACATCCGGCATTCCCCAGTTGTAGCAAAGAGCTTGAAAACAACCCCCGGTTGGATAGCCCATTCCCCCAAATCCAGACGCTGGTGACCGAGAATGACCACCTTCCAATATTCTATCTATGGGATGTGGACAGCAGACTGAGCAAGAGCATGAAGTTCTGCCCAAAAGGGGATTAAGTTTGCTTCTCTGTGAGCGATGAGACTTCTGGTGCCTCCTTGACTGATGTAGGCTACGGCATTGTCTAAATATATTCTGGTCCAATGTCTGCATCCTAAGTTCTAGAATTTTGAAGGAAAGTCAAGCTTCTTATAAAAATGTCCCCACGCTAAGAGGGCATCCAGGACTGCTCCCCAGCCACAGAGCTGAGATCTTTTCTGAGAACCTTTGATAACTGGAGGAAAGAGCTCATCTAACCCCAGGATTGGGTTGAAAATCCACCACACTAGGAAAGAATGGCCTTGGAGGCCAGTATAGGACGGTCCAAGGACTGAGTCTATTGGTCTGACCTTGCCAGAATGCTGAGTTGCAATGACTTGGGAGTGAAACTGGGTGTATAGCATAGCCTCAAAGAATGCAACCATGAGGCCCAAGACCCTCAATGCAAACATGATTCTAGAATTCCCTCTGCGCCCAGGCATGAGAAGAGGCATTTTTTTTTTCTGAACGAGGAAGATCATGGACAGAGCCACCAAAAGTAATCCAATCTGACATTCCAGTGATGACTTCAACAGATTGAGGATCAACCCAAAAGCTCTGCAGAGTCTGTGCTGTCTGCTGGATGTTTGCAAACAGAGGAAAAAAAAAAAAGCAGAAAGCTGAAAGACGTAATCCCCCCCCCTCCCCCCTCGATGTGCCCCAAAAGAGGCCTTGGAAGCAGTCTTGGCTGGCTTAGTGGCCGTTCACACAGGGGAGACTTGCGCTCCGACTTGAGTCTCTTCAAGTTGCCACAAATCGCTTGACATCTGAAATCCCATTGAAGTGAATGGGAGCGGTCTAAGGCTTCATGCACACGCTTTTTCAACCATCCCTGAACAATTTTTTGACAGCTAGAAGCCGGTGTCTAAAATGCCCATTTTGCATGCCGCATTTTTTTTTTTTTTTTTTTAAATGGAAACGCCTGTATACGAAACGCTCCTAGACGTGAGTTACCGCGTTTAGCTGTGTTTACAAGCTGTTTGGCGTTTCAAATGCCTCTGAACTTGCGTCTGAACCTATTTTTTTGCGTTCCAAAAAAAGCCTCTAAACTCAACTGCCTGGAAACGACCTTAAACAACCTGTGTAAATGTACTAAGATAACATTAAATGAGTTCAGGGGCAGATGGAAAAAAAACGTCCAAATGCCCCTGAACGTCCGTTTATCAGCCTCAGTGTGCATAAGGCCTTAATGTACACTACTACTGAAGTGGCTCTGACTTCAAGAAAAGTTCCTGCACGACTTTAAGGTGACTTCTATCCGACTTGTGCTCATAGAATTCAATAGAATAGTCGCCTCCAAGTCGGATCCCCCATTATTTTTTAAGGTACTTGTATAGCGCCGTCAATTTACGCAGCGCTTTACACATATATTGTACAAATCACATCAGTCCCTACCCTCAAGGAGCTTACAATCTAAGGTCCCTAACTCACATTCATACATATACTAGGGCCAATTTAGACAGAATCTAATTAACCTACCAGCATGTCTTTGGAGTGTGGGAGGAAACCGAAGTACCCATAGGAAACCCACACAGGCACAGGGAGAACATGCAAACTCCAAGCAGGTAGTGTCGTGGTTGGGATTCGAACCAGCGAACCCTTTTGCTGCTAGGCAAAAGTGCTATCCACTACACCACTGTGCTGCCCACTACACCACTGTGCTGCCCCATCTATATTGAAGCAACTTTACAGTTTAGAAGAAAATAATTTTTGAAGGCAACACCCTCCCTTCTCGGATTGGCCACAGGCAAAGTCGCCTGGCATGGAATCACGCTGAAGTCGTGTTTAAAAACCACGTAGCAAAGTTGTGCCAAAGTCGGCTTAGAGGACTAGGTCTTCGGAAACCATGTTTCTTAGATTTGGCATTGGAAGACAGAGGGATGAAAGGATCCTTCCTAACCTCAAATGTAGATTATATACTGGGGAGGAGAATGCTCTTTAACCCCTGTTCTCTCTCTGATGTACTTATCCAAGAAGGGGACAAACAAGCATTTGTCTTCAAAGAGTAAGGTGTTTAGATGTTTCTTGCATGGGAGCTCAGCTGATCAGCATTTAAGCCAGACTCATCCTGAAAATTTGGCATAGTGTCTGTAAAGCCATTTCACAAAGTAGCACAAAGCTGAAGGTAAAAGGTTTGATTGTTGAAGTAAAGCAGGAGCTAGGATTTCAGACCATGTGTTCAGTGCAAACAGCAATGATCTCTCAGACTGCCATATACACTACCAAGGGAAAAAGCTTTTAAAAACAGCTTCTAATAGCTTATTTACCACAGAGGTTCATCCCCATGGACACTTGCAAAAAAACACAGCTAGCTAGATTTTGGAGGGGTTTTACAGGAGGATGGATGTTCCTGCTACTTTTTTTTTTATCTAGCATCCAACCATCTGAATACGGCTGCATATATATTAAACTGGCTGTGTCCTGTACAACTAGGAAATCTGGCATGATCATATCACACATCAAGAGATGAGATGAGATGTCTTTCAGGTCCCTGAAAGACAAAGTGGAGTGGAGGTGTACAGTGCAGGTAATAGGTGAAGGGGTGGTATTTCAAGAGAACATATCACTGGCCTGAATGCCAGAATCCATTTAAAAATTAAAATTATAATCTACTGTCCTATAAAAATGTTTCTTTACTCCCCATTATGTACACAAATACTTTCCTAGTACATAACATACCTTGATGGAACTTTGAAATTTTTGCCAATGATCGTCCGGTAACTCTTGTGGCAAACATAAAAGAAGTTCAACACAGCTTCTGCGGGGGTGAAAAAAAAAATATATATATGGCTAAATTTAGTCACTACATACACAGTAAATTCACATGTCACAAGTAGAGAAATCAAACATGCTGTAGTTAAAAAACAAATTCTACGACATGGGCCCTTGAATTTTATCCATCAGGCAAGATGTAAAGCAATACCAACACGTAGTTTAGCCACAGACACCTTTGACTGGGTGGATTGGTCTTTTAGGAATACAATGTTGCAGTACATAGGCTTTGGACAAAAATTCCCAACATGGATGCACGCTCTAAAATCCCACCCTTTGGCAAATCTCAAAATGTGTGGTAATCAGAGGTCATAGAAAAAAAACATCCTGCCTTTGCAGGGTACCCATAATAATGTATGTGTACATAAAATATAAATATTACAACTACTTACAAAGCTAGTCGTTCAAGTACCAATCCAACATTTTCACACTGTGAGGTAAGGTAGGGCCGAGCATTTGAGTAACTATGAATGGCTACCATGTACACTTCCAATAATGGCAAAGAATCTTCCGAGGCTTTCCATTTTTCAGCAAATTCAAGAAGAGTCTGTTGAGAAAATAAAAAGATTTAATTTTGAAAAAACATGCAGAATTTAAACTGACAAATGCAGAAAGAAGCAATTTATAGTTTAAATTGCAAAATATGCCACATGCATAGGTTTGCTGTCATGAGGAAGAACTTTTTATGTGTCAATTCTAAGGGCACTTTCACACTGGGGCGGTAGCGGTAAAGTGCAGCTAATTAGCAGCGCATTTACCGCTATTATAGCAGTGCTATGGCGACGCTATGCAGTCGGGAGCAGGGCGCTTTTAACCCCAAGAAGGGGTTAACAAGGGGTTAAAAGTGCTGCCGCTCGGCACTTCCAAGGCGGTGTACAGACGCTTGGGGAGCTCAGTCCATCGATTATGCTGCTTGCAGGACTTTAAGTCTCGTCTTGCAAGCGCACCGGCCCAGTGTGTTTTTCAGGCACTGTACAGTCCTAGTACTGTACTAAGTCCTAGTTCACATAGGTGCGATGTGAGGACCCTGCAAATGAACTGCATGTTCCCGCACCCGACTCGCACGGCCGTTCACACTGCCCTATGCGAACTGAAGGGAGGTGTCAATACATTATTAACGACACCCCCTTTTCAGTGCGCATATCGCAGTGCGAACTGCAAACTCGCACATGAATCGTATCGCATGAGTATGGACACCCATGTGATCCGATTCTGGTGCGAACCAAAAAAGGGTTCTGCGCAAGTTTGGTCCAAATGTGATATCAGCCATACAACCTGTATGACTGAAATCGCATGGACATTGCATGTGATTTGCACTGCAGTGCAACTCACATGCGATTTCGCAGAGCGCACCGGTGCGAACTGGGGCTTAGAGTCTTATTCACCAGGATCACTTAACCAATTTGGTCACTACCTAATCAAGAAAGGCATTACAAATCTAAAGTCCTGACCACTACCATAGGGGAATATACACTGGGTCCAGTTTTGTTAGCAACTGACTGATCTACCAAAATGTCTTTGATATTGGGGAGCTCCAAGTAAATATAGGGATCGAATACTTCCTTTACTATAGGGGAAATTAAAGTTGTAAAGGCAGAAGGAATTTTTTTTATCTTAATGCATTCTATGCATAAAGACGAAAAATCTGAGTGTAGAAGTCTCCCCAGCACCTCCTAATTACTTACCTGTGCCCCATCTCTCTGCAACGATTTCCACGAGTGTCTCAGCTGTCTCAGACACTCCTCCTGATTGGCTGAGACACAGCAGCAGCACCATTGGCTCCCCGGCTGTCAGTCAACATCAGTCAGCCAATCAGGGGAGGGGGCGGGACCAGTTCTCCATGTCTGAATGGATACACGGAGCTCTGACTTGGCTCAGGTGCCCCCTGTAGCAAGTTGCTGGCTGGGGGGGGGGCACTCAGAGAGAGGTGCCAGAAGAGCAAAAGAGGGACCCGAGAAGAGGAGGATGCAGGCCGCTATGTGCAAATCCAACTGCACAGAGGTGGCAAGTATAACATGTTATTTATTTTTAAAAAAAGAGCCTTTACAATCAAAGTGGTTATAAAGGCAATTTTTTCTCCTAAAATTAACATGTTTTCTCTTGCTTTCATTGAAGAAAACAGATAGTCATTAGCTTTAACTGTAAGGTTATATCGCCACCTTCAGGAATAGGGCTCTAGGCAAAAAAAAAAAAAAAAAAGGGATTATTAAGAACTTACCGTAAAATCCTTTTCTCTGAGTTTACTGACAGACGCAGCCCTTCATTGACAAGTGGGGTATATGCACATCCTACTAGGAGTAGACTAGGCAAATAGAAAAAAAAAAGCAAGCTGACCCCTCCCAGGGGGCCGTCCTCACTCCAGCATATAACCCCCCTGCTCTGCATAGCATATCAGTTTGTAACAAGCCGTACAAACGCAACATAGAGGGGTGGGTGCTACGTCTGTCAGTGAACTCAGAGAAAAGGATTTTATGGTAAATTCTTAATAAAATCCCTTTCTCTCTTACGTTCACTGACAGACGCAGTCCTTCATTGACAAGTGGGGATGTCCCAAAGCAGTGTCATTCAAGAGGGGTGGGTAAACAACAACAACTGTACCCAACAGAATCCTCTCAGGAGGCGCCAGCCACGCCTACACTGCCGCCTGTAAAACTTTACGGCCAAAAGCAGCATCCGCAGATGCCGACACATCAACTTTGTAAAACTTAACAAACGTGTGCACCGAGGCCCAAGTAGCCGCCTTGCACACCTGGATCACCGAAGCCTGGTGTCTGAAAGCCCAGGAAGTGCTAACTGCCCTGGTGGAATGAGCCGTGACTGGAAAAGGGGGGACTTTGCCCCAAACAGTATACGCATGGGTCACAGTCTGTCTGATCCCACGGGAAACAGTAGCCGACGAGGCAGCCAACCCTTGCACAAACAATGCATCAGACTTCCGAAAGGAAGCTGTAGCCGCCAAATACACCCGCAAAGCCCTCACGACATCCAAAGAATGTAACTCAAATTCCTTGGGATGCGACGGGTGCGGACACAATGAAGGGAGAACAATATCCTCATTAATGTGAAAAGAAGAGACCACCTTTGGTAGAAACGAAGGGGAAGGTCGCAAGACCGCCTTGTCCTTATGAAGGACCAAGTAGGGAGACTTGTAGGACAACGCTGCCAACTCAGATACCCGCCTAGCGGATGTAATGGCCACCAAGAAAGCCACTTTTAGCGACAGCAATTGTAAGGGAATATCCCTGATCTTCTCATATGGTGGTTTCTGCAGTACAGAAAGTACCAAATTCAAATCCCACGGCGCCAAAGGCGACCATATCTGAGGCGCCACATGGCGTACACCCTGCACAAATGTAGGTATCAACGAATGTGACGCCAAAGGCCGTTGAAAGAGAATCGCCAGAGCCGAAATCTGACCCTTGAGAGTACTCAATGCAAATTTGTTATCCAGGCCCTGCAGCAAAAAAGACAGGACCCGGGACACAACGTAAGAGCGAGGGTTCCAACCCCCCGCCTCACACCAGGCAATATCGGCCTTCCAGGTACAATGATAAATCTTGTTTGAAGTACACTTGCGCGCCTTAAGCATGGTAGGGATCACGGAGTCAGAGACATCCCTATCTCTCAACACCTGGGACTCAATAGCCTAACTGTCAAAGCCAGCGAGGGTAAAGCAGGGTGCAGGATGGGTCCGTACGACAGCAGATCTTCGCACAGCGGAAGACGCCAGGGAACATCTGTCACCATGTCGGCATACCAAGGGGGCCAAGGCCAATCCGGAGCTACCAGGATTGTCAGAATCCCCTCCGCTTCTATCCTGCGCAGTAGCCGCGGTAGAAGCTTGGTGGGAGGGAATGCGTACAGGAGCCGATACCGACCCCAAGGCGCTACCAACACGTCAGTGGCAGCTGCCAACGGGTCCCTTGTTCTGCACACGAAGGTCTGCACCTTGTGATTGAACCTGGATGCCATGAGGTCCACGTCTGACGTGCCCCACTTGTGGCAAATCTGGCGGAACTCCTCTGGATGTAGGGACCATTCCCCCTGATCCAGCGTCTGGCGACTGAGAAAATCCGCCTGCCAATTTTCTACGCCCGGAATGTAAATGGCGGAGATTGCCGGCAAGTGACGTTCTGCCCATCTCAGAATGAGAGCCACTTCCGCAGCTGCTGCCGAGCTCCTCGTTCCGCCCTGATGGTTCACGTACGCCACTGCCGTGGCATTATCCGACTGAACCCAAACCGGGAGGCCGCGCAGCCTTACCGTCCAGTGGGAGAGGCAGAGCCTGATCGCCCTCAACTCCAGAACATTTATCGGAAGGCGGGATTCCTGCGCTGACCAGCTGCCCCAGGACCCCCCCTGCCCCCCAGCCCCATAGGCTGGCGTCCGTCGTGACTATCGACCAATTCAGGGGGAGAAAAGACTTCCCCAATGTTAGAGCCGAGGCCCGAAGCCCCCAGGTCAACGATCCTCTTGTCTGATGATCCAGTCTGATCAGCTGGTCCAGGGACAGCGGAGACTGGTCCCACTGTGAAAGAATCGCTCGCTGTAGGAGCCGAGTGTGACTCTGGGCGTAAGGTATCGCCTCGAAGGCTGAGACCATGAGCCCCAACACCCACATACAGAACCGTAAGGAGGACCACTGGCGTGACAGCAGGGTCCGCACCGCTGCTTGCAGGGTTAGTAACTTGGCCGGAGGTAAGAACACCTTCACCTGCTCCGTGTCCAGAATCAGACCCAGATATTCTAGTCGACAGGACTGGGTCAACGTCGACTTCTTCAAGTTGATCAGCCAGCCGAAGTCTTTCAACGAGGCCATGGTGATAGCCACATTCTCCTCCAGGGTCGAAGCAGACTCCGCTCACAGGAGTAAGTCGTCGAGGTATGCTACCACCATAATGTCTCTCTGCCTCAATAGCGCCAGCACCGGAGCCACCAGCTTGGTGAACACCCGAGGCCAGACCGAAGGGAAGTGCCACAAATTGGTAATGTAGATCCCCCACCGCAAAGTGCAGAAAGCGCTGGTGCCGGGGACAAATGGGAACATGGAGATACGCGTCCCTGATATCCAGCAATGCCATGAAGTCCCCTTGGTGCAGGGCGGTCACGACCGATCGGACAGATTCCATCCTGAATTTCCACGAAGTGGTTTAGCGCTTTTAGGTCCAGGACTGGCCTGACCCCACCCTTTTTGAGTACCACAAAGAGGTCTGAGTAGAAGCCGCAGAACCTTTCCAGCGGAGGTACCGGCACAATCACCCCTTGTTCGGAGAGTGTCTGAACAGCCCCTAGGAGAGCCTCTCGACTCCCCTGAGGGAGTCTCAAGTTCGATGGGAAGAACCTGTCTGGGGTTAGAGTGCTGAACTCTATCCTGCGGAAACCACTTCCTGCACCCACCGGTCGGAAATGCGGGCAGTCCACCTGTCTGCGAACCCCAGAAGTCGGCAACCCATCATGCGGAGGACGATGACTTCTCCTCCGCCTTTTCGCTCTTGCGCTGCCAGGGCCGTTTACCGGACCCCGAGGCAGACTTGCCGGGCCTTGAGCCCTTGCCGGCTGCACCGGGCGCACAAAAAAACCTCTTCTGACCCGAAGAAGCAGGGCCCCGCCTGGGCTCCGGGAGAAAAGTACTCTTTCCCCCGGTGAAATCTTTAAATGATTTCATCCAACTGTGCCCCAAAGAGCCGACCACCCTGAAAGGGAAGATCCGTGAGGCCCTTTTTGGATGCATGGTCAGCCGACCAACAGCGTAACCACAGCACCTGTCTGATAATGACTGAAAAAACAGACATCTTAGACAGCATGGGAAGCAGGTCCAAAGCTGCATCACACAGATACCGGAGACCCTGTATCAGATGGTCCGTCCACTGTGACGCCTCAAGCGAGCACCCGCAGCTCAACTCATTGTGCAACTCAGTAAGGGATGGCTGACGCCAGAGCTGGTCTCATGGCTGAGCCCGCCACCAAGAACAGTGCCTTGGATACCGCCTCCATCCACCGGATCCTTAAAAGAGGGAGACCCCTCCAAGGGGATGGTCATTGCCTTATTTAGGTGAGCCACCGGAGGGTCCACTGCGGGGGATGCCCACTTCTTCACAAAAACTATCCTCAAAGGGATAGCGTACAGCGAAACGTTTAGGCAAGAAAAAGGAATTCTGCGGACGCTGCCATTCCTTATAGACCAGCTGGTCAAAGAATTGATCATAGGGATAAGCCCTGGGGGACCGAGGTGGCTTAAATGACCCACAAACGTAGGCAGTCTCCTGCGACTCCCGGGCTTGGTCCAGTCGCAAGGACGCACGGATATTGGCGATCAGGGAGGCCACCAGCGCGCTACCGAGGCCCCCTGGTCTTCCTCACCATCCGAGGGCTCCAGTTCACCATCTGAGAGCTCCACAGGGGTTCAGAATACTCCCTTGAGGAAGGGGTGGGTGCTTTTTAGGCACCCCCTTAGCACGGCACCTCCCAGGGAAATAATTCCCCCAATACGGACCGTAGCTGATCCAGGGGGACCAGAGGGCCCAGCGCAGGTTGTGCTTCCACCGACTCCTCCTGGGAAGAACCCGCAGGTTCAGCCGCCATTGCGCCACCAGAACACTGACAGGCCAAACGGCCCTGACACCCCCAAAATGCAGCCCCACCACTGCCCCACAGAGCAACCGGGAGACACCCAGGAGGACTGCACCCACCGCTACAAGCACCCCAGGGAGAGCCCAGCTATACTTGCTGTGTATAATTGCCCTTCAAGCGCTGCATCCCAGTAGGAGTGCTTTGACCGCCAGTCAGGAGCCTACGCTGCCCTGTTCCTTCCACGCTGACCCAGCGGGAAAGAGGAAGAAGCGGCGTTAGCCGCACGTTTTCATGCACAGGCAAATCAAAAACATGGCCGCCGAGCGGTCACAAGAGGCCAAAGCCTGTCACACAGGCCGCGACTACGACAAAATGGCCGCCGGTCCACCACTAGAGGCCAAATAGCCCACAAAATGGCTGAGGCTATGGCAAAATGGCGGCGATCGGCGCATGCGGTTCTAGCGCAGGGTGCGGAGCAGGGGGGGGGGCGACACCAAAACAAACAGGGGGACCTGTAGCCCTAGTACCTTCCACCGGCCGGCCTAGCCCGCCAAATGCCCAGCCCCCCCCTCGGCAACCCCAAGCGAGGGGGGGTGAGGGGGGTCACTCACCAATCCGACGTGCGTAGCGGGTAGCCATCCAGTAGCAGACCTTCCTCCCATCTGGTGGGGAGGGATGCTGCAGGCCAAGCGCCCCTGGACGCAAGCACAGCCCGGTCACTGGATGTAAGTGGGGGTCACCCACTGCCCTCCCACACGGAAGGGGTATGATGTGGCAGATCCCGCCAAGGCTAAGGGTAGCTCGCATCGGTCGGCCGTGCTGCGGAAATTTCAGGATTCGGGTTATTCTCTATGCCCCAGCCGGCTACTTGATAGCAGTCTTCATCAGATAGCTTGAAAAGCCCAAAGAAGAAAAAAATCTGGGGAACCGTAGGTCCCAGCAGGGAACCAGGTCTAACTCCTTGCACTAGGCATAATAAAACTGATATGCTATGCAGAGCAAGGGGGTTATATGCTGGAGTGAGGACGGCCCCCTGGGAGGGGTCAGCTTGCTTTTTTTCTATTTGCCTAGTCTACTCCTAGTAGGATGTGCATAAACCCCACTTGTCAATGAAGGGCTGTGTCTGTCAGTGAACGTAAGAGAAATAAAAAACACAGCACTTAGTGCTGTTACACATCCCCCATTTTGTTATAGGCCAGGGCTCGACAAACCTCAGGCACCAGGTCGCCATGGCAACCAGAAACCACGTCCTGGCGAGCGGCAGTCGATCCTTCTCCTCCCTCACTATCTTAAAAAAACAGCATCTCTGATTCAGTGAAGAGCTGTTCTCTGCCTAAGTGGAGTTAGGCAACTTTCACACTGAGGTGCTTTATATGCCGTTTTTTGAAAAAAAATAGCACCTGTAAAGCACCTCTGAACTGCCTCTTAATGCACCCCAGTGTGAAAGCCCGAGTGCTTTCACACTGGGGCGGAACGCTTGCAGGACAGGAAAAAAAAAGTCCTGGAAGCAGCATATTTGGGGCGGTGGAGGAGCGGTG
>BLSH010218016.1:1483071-1493123 GCA_018402905.1 Glandirana rugosa
GGGTGTCGTACTACGACGGTGGTGGTTCGAAGTGACAACCCTGACATAACCTGTCCACTACTCGTCACGGACCAAAAGAGGTGTGTATGGCGAATCTTAACTCCGGTTTTTCAAGATAGAACCAGAGTAGTCTCGTCTTTTAGAATAATGAGAAGGCAAGTGACTGTCTGCGTCGGAAGAATACTGTGCACCCAATACGAGTATAGTGATCCTCATCTGATCCGTTTTTGTTTGTTTTCGTATCCGACCGGGAAGGGTCCCCCGGCAGGAGTGGAATCGTATATTAGGGGGACGAGACGTATCGTGTGGTCAAAAATTTTGGCCTCAATTCTAAGCGGTATGTGTGGAGAAAACCAGGCACTGCTCATCACCTGTCCAATACAGTCCCAACAGTGAAGCTTGGTGGTGGCAGCATCATGCTGTGGGGTTGTTTTTCAGCTGCAGGGACAGGGCGACTGGTTACAATCGAGGGAAAGATGAATGCGGCCAAGTACAGGGATATCCTGAACGAGAACCTTCTCCAGAGTGCTCAGGACCTCAGACTGGGCCTAAGGTTTACCTTCCAACAAGACAATCACCCTAAGCACACAGCTAAAATAAGGAAGGAGTGGCTTCACAACAACTCCCTGACTGTTCTGGAATGGCCCAGCCAGAGCCCTGACTTAAACCCAATTGAGCATCTCTGGAGAGACCTAAAAATGGCTGTCCACCAACGTTCACCATCCAACCTGACAGGACTGGAGGATCTGCAAGGAGGAATGGCAGAGGATCCCCAAATCCAGGTGTGAAAAACTTGTTGCATCTTTCCCAAAAAGACTCATGGCTGTATTAGATCAAAAGGGTGCTTCTACTAAATATTGAGCAACGGGTCTGAATACTTAGGACCATGTGATATTTCAGTTTTTCTTTTTTAATAAATCTGCAAAAATGTCAACAATTCTGTGTTTTTCTGTCAATATGGGGTGCTGTGTGTACATTAATGAGGGGAAAAAATAACTTAAATGATTTTAGCAAATGGCTGCAATATAACAAAGAGTGAAAATTTTAAGGGGGGTCTGAATACTTTCTGTACCCACTGTACATAAAATTGGGCCCAATTAGCCATTTCCCCCCTGGTGTCATGTGACTCAGTGTTACAAGGTCTCAGGTGTAAATGGGGAGCATGTGCGTTAAATTTGGTGTTATCGATCTCACATACTGGTCACTGGAAGTTCAACATGGCACCTCGTGGCAAAGAACTCTCTCATGATCTGAAAAAAAGAAAAAAAAAAAAAAAAAAAAAAAGAATTGTTGCTCTACATAAAGATGGCCTAGGCTACAAGAAGATTGCCAAGACCCTGAAACTAAGCTGCAGCACGGGGGCCAAGACCATACAGCGGTTTAACAGGACAGGTTCCACTCAGAACAGGCCTTGCCATGGTCGACCAAAAGGAGTGGAGTTCATGTGCGTTATATCCAGAGGTTGTCTTTGTGAAATAGACGTACGAGTGCTGCCAGCATTGCTGCAGAGGTTGAATAGGTGGGGGGTCAGCCTGTCAGTGCTCAGACCATACACCGCACACTGCATCAAATTGGTCTGCATGGTTGTCGTCCCAGAAGGAGGCTCCAGTGGCAACTTGCGAAGCTCTGGTTAACTTCATGCCTATGAGGGTTCAGATAGTGCTGGAAAATAATGGTGGCCACACAAAATATTGACACTTTGGACCCAATTGGGGCATTTTCACTTAGGGGTGTACTCACTTTTGTTGCTGGATGTTGAGTTATTTTGAGGGGACAGCAAATTTACACTGTTACTCACTACCAGTGTGGATAAAAATGGATTATAATTAAAAAAAAAAAAAAAGAAAACGTTTTTTGAATTAAATCATTTTTTTTATTATAAAATTTATTTTAATAAAATGCTTTTGGAGTAAAAATCTAACTAAATATAGTTTTCTCTAAAAGATACATTAATAATTTTGTTTATTAAGCATGAAAAGGAGCTAGGTTATGTATAGCATGAGGCTGCAATATTTACATTTTTGAAAATCAATCCAAGCTCTGCAAGCTGAGAACATGCTCTGCATTGATGCATTCACACAATCTCAGTAACCATGAGATAAAACAAAGTTCAAGAATATTCCTTTATCTCATTGCTTTCCAATTCTATGTACACTCCAAACTGTATAATTGAATCGGTTCTGAGACTGCATTTTTGCTAACCTGACAGATTATTATTCTAAATAGGAAACCTTCATTTTGTTTGCAAATATTAACCACTTCAGCCCCAGAAGGATTTCCCCCTTTATGACCAGAGCACTTTTTGCGATATGGCACCGCGTCGCTTTGACAACTGCGCGGTCGTGCGACTTGTACCAAAACAAAAATTGGCATTGTTTTTTCCCACAAACAGAGCTTTCTTTTGGTGGCATTTGATCACCTCTGCATCATTTCTGATCACCGCTATAAACAAAGAGCGACAATTTTGAAAAAAAAAACAATATTTCTTGCTTTTTGCTAAAATACATATCCAAAAAAAAATGTATTCATCAGTTTAGGCAAATATATATACACACACACATCCTCATTTTTTTTTTGGGGGGGGGGCTTTGAAATCGCAATAGGCGTTTGGTTTGCGCAAAAGTTGCCGCGTTTACAAACAATGAATTAATTTATGGGGTTTTTATTTTACTAATAATGGCAGTGATCTGCGATTTTTAGTGGTGCTGCGACCTTGCGGCGGACACGTCGGTCACTTTTTTGGGACCATTGGCATTTATACAGCGATCAGTGCTATGAAAAAGCACTGATTACTGTGTAAATGTCAATGGCAGGGTAGGAGTTAACACTAGGGGGCGATCAAAGGGTTAAATGTGTTCGCTGCTTTGTGTTTCCAACTGTGTGGTTGCTGGGCTGAGTAAGGGAGGAGAGTGATCGCTGCTCCCATATACAGGGAACATACGATCACACTCCTCCCCCCCCCCTGTCAGAACGGAGATCCGTGTGTTTACACACATGGGTACCCATTCTGTCACTGCGGGGGAATGATCGCGGGTAGCTGGCGAACATTGAGTCCGCCCTACCCGCTCTCTGGCTCCCCCTCTACACAGTGAGCGCACGAGCGTGCCTGCGGCGGCGCGCAAGCTCACAATTCGCGATAGAGTCAAGTTGCCGCCGTAAATCCACAGCAAGAGGTCGGCAACTGGTTAAAAATTCTAGCTACCAGCAAGAATAAGTCCTTACATTTAAAGAGCACCTGTCATTTCAGATCCATCATAGCAGTGCCTGTTAGCGGGCAACCACTCATCCGCTGCCGCCACGTCCCTCACCTTGTTGTGTCACTGCCGCATCACCAGCCATCCCATTAAAGTGAATGGGACTGTCAGTGAGTCAACAGCGGGTCAGAGGAGGAGTCTCTGTGGGACAGAGATGACAGTTGCTCTTTAAAAATTATGATTTAAATCAAATCCATCCTGCTCACTACTTTACATTGTAGCAGTGTTATTACTTCAGTGCCCATTCACAGGGGCGGCGACTTGCACGCCGACATTTGAAATCCCATTGAAATGAATGGGAGCCGTCTTAATGTACACTACTGAAGTCAGAGCGACTTCAAAAAAGGTTTCTGTACTATTTCTAGGCAACTCCTATCTGACTTGTGCCCATAGAATTGAATAGAAGTCGCCTCCAAGTCAGCTTCCCATTCTAAATGGAAGCGACTTTACAGTGAAAAGAAATAATTTATCCAGGGCAACAACCCCCTCCCTCCCTGCTCTGATGCAGCCAGCACGGGCCTCGGATCTCTTCCCCTCCCTCCGCGGCGCCAGTGGGCACCTGGCCAGGCGAGCGGCGATGCGCTTTGTGATTGGTCCCGAAGTCTCCTAGGACCTGTCCTGTGTCCCAGAAGACTTGGGGAGGGAGGGGGAAGGAGACCAGAAGTGCCAGTAAAAAAAAAAAAAAAAAAAAATCCGGTATCCACACCCCCCCGCCCCCCTCCCCAAAAGCTCTGTTTCACCATCAGGAGCTGGGGAGGAGGTCTTAAAGTGGACATTCCACTTTTGAGTGGTACGCCGCTTTAAAATACAGCTCATTGGTAATCCTGACAGTCTATGGGACTTCTTTACTCACAATGGCAACATTTTACAGCCCAATCCACAGCCTTCTACATTGCTGTGCATGCTCCCTTTTCAGTTTAGAGAAAAGCCAGGCACTTTCTATTTTCTTCCAAGCTATGTGGCCCACATGACACTCATGCAAGTCATGCGAGGCTTTTCTAGCCTTAGAGCAGAACTAAACCTAACTTGAAGAAAACTGAGCTGGCAGCTCTTTATTGCAGAAGAGACGTGCTAGGTTACTTTTACAACAATACATATTTACCCACCTGCTTGCAGTTTTCTATTGAATTTTACATCTTTTTGAGCTGTGCAGCATGCATTCTCGGCACACTCAGGCTGCACTGGAATGACTGACGCCTGTTTACATGCTTAGTATGACATCAACCCCCACCAGCCAATTAAGAGGATGAAAACACAGGACCCAGGGTGAACATGGCAGCAGCCATCAAGAGATGTGACCATCGCATCACTGGAAGGTTGAGGCGAGTATATTCTCAAATTTAGATCCGCATTCATTTTGACAGCGGGTCATTTTTCTCCCATGATCCAGCCCACCCAACACAAATTATTCTATCATTTTTATATTTTTTTCTTTACCAACCTTAGTCACGCAACTACCAAAACACTCAGCAGAGTACACATTGACGTGTGTCATGTGGGCCAACTCACAAAAGGCAAAATAGAAATCGATACCCTGTCCATCTTGGGGCTGCTGTGTCCTGCATTAAATGCAGGAGCAACATGTGGAACAGCAAACAATTTAGGAAATTTTGATGTTTTTAGGGCTTGTTCAAACTGGCTCTGCATCGGGCACTCGATGCATGCACTGTTTCAATGGGCTTTCTTGCATAACTTCATGTAATTTTATAATATCTGTGAACACAGACACATCACAGGCATATGTTGGACACAAACGCAAGGCGTGCGCTCCACTTACAAGTTATACAATGACTTAAGGTGGAAGCGTGCAACAATTATTTTGATCTTTTGTATGTTGGTCAAGTAAAGGTATTTACAATCAATTTACAGCTTTCTTGCAACACACATAAGTTAAAACATGTGGTAATAGGTTTACAAACACTTTAAGCACTCAACCTCCGAAAGATTTACCCAGGCCTTCATGACCAGGCCATTTTTTGCTTTTTGGCACTGCGTTACGTTAACTGACAATTGCAACACTGTACCCAAATTAAATTTATATCATTTTTTTCACACAAATAGAGCTTTCTCTTGGTGGTATTTGATTACCACTGGGTTTTTAATTTTTTTTTTTTTCTTGATATAAAATGCATCCCATAAAATATATATATTAAAAAAAAATGAAATCGAAATTGTTTTCATAAAATTTAGGTAAATGCGTATTTTTGGTTAAAAAAAAAAAAAAAATCAATAAGCGTATATTGATTGGGTTGCAGTAAAGTTTTAAGTGTCTACAAACTATAGTATATATTGTGGATTTTTTTTTTGTTATTTATTTTATTCTAGTAATGACGGTGATCAGTGACTTATAGTGGAACTGCGATAGTATGGCGTGCAATGTGACACTTTGTGGGAACTAGGGACATTAACACCGTGCTAAAAATATACATGGACACTGTACTGACACTGACTAGGAAGGGGTTAACATCTAGGGCGATCAAAGGGTTAAATGTGTGCCTTACACTGCTTGGTGCATTCACTGTGTGCCGTTTTTACTAAGGGACATGCCGGTTTTTATTCCGGGAAACAAAAAACAGCATATCGCCGCTGACATGACAGAACTTTGTGTTGTTTACATTGACAGGGCTCTGTCCTGTCACCCTCTTCAGCAATCAGCGGGTCCCAGCCACCAATCATTGGCCGGAATCTACTGAAAGGCTTGTGACTAATCACAGCACAGCCAGCACAGTGTGTACCCCCTGCTCAGAAGAGCTGCTCTGTCTCCCTACTCCTATGCAGGGCAGTCGGCAAGCAGTTAACGTGGAAAAAAAAAAAAAAAAGGTGGAAAGTACAATACATTTGGTACAGGCATTGGTGGGCACAAAAGCAGACAAAAATCTGAAAACCTCAAAGCCACAAAACTTGTTAGACTAAAGCTGGTTATAAACAGATTTCTTTTGTTCAGCCGTGAAAGGAAATTTGGTTCTTCCATTGATACCTAACGAGGATGAACATACCTCCCATGCTGGCTATTATATTCTGACAGCCAGCACTTGTGACCGTCAAAATATCCGAACAGTGAGAGCAAATGACTGGTGAAAGTCACTGTTAGGCTGGCAATTTTCCATTCCAGGAGCTGCTGGCAAAGTCACCTAGATATCGAATTTCAACCAATTCAGCAGGAAATTGCCAAAATCTGTGTACGGCCATCTTTAAAAAGGACAGGTGTATGTTTGAGGAAGAAAAAAAATATATATCTATTGCGGTTTATCAACTAAAAATTTTCAGATAGAAATATACTTTGATGCATTTTAGGGCACAAACAGAATACCAATTTTTTTGTAAAATATAAGATGATTACACCAAGTAAATAGATACCAAACATATCACGTTTTAAAATTGTGCACGCATATGGAATGGCTACAAACTACAGTACATTAACACAGGCAATGCTTTCAAAGCCTTTAGATATGCAATTAGCAGACCCCCAGCTGTTGCAAAACTACAAGTCCCATCATGCCTCTGCCTCTGGGTGTCATGCTTGTGGCTGTCAGAGTCTTGCTATGCCTCATGGGACTTTTAGTTCTGCAACAGCTGGAGGTCCACTAATTGCATATCCCAGCTTTAGGCCTCATACACACGGACGTTTCTAAAAAAAATAAACAAAACGTCAGGCCCGACGTCAAGGAAAAAAAGTCGGCGTTTTTCGGCGTTATGCATCGGCTTTAGTGAGCGTCGGCGTCAATAGGCGTTTTAAAAAAAAAAAATCATCCCTCTGCTATTTTTCAACCTAAAAAGGTCGGCGTCAAAAAACGCCGGTATAATATTAGGTGGCGTTTGTTGGCATATTGTGGAGTCGGCGTCAAAAAATGCCAAAACGTTACAGCCTCAGAACGCGATGGCTGTGGGTTCTACTTTCAGCTCACTAACGCCGACGTCATCTACAGCTCAAAAACGCCGACGTTTTTATGGGGCCATTGACTAACATGGAGAACTGCAAAAAACGCCAGAAAACGCCGGCGTCAAAAAAGTCTGTGTGTATGAGGCCTTAGAGGATACCAATTTAGAGTTAAACAAGTGGTCTGGCACTAGAATTATTGTTCTCATTCTGACGTCTGCGGTGATGCCTCACATATGTGGTGCGATCACTGTTTAACATACGCGTGCCGTATCCACATGCTCACTCATTTTTTTTAACCACTTCAGCCCCGGAAGGATTTCCAGCTTTAGGACCGGAGCCCTTTTTGCGATTCGACGCTGCGTCGCTTTAACTGACAATTGCGCGGTCGTGCGACGTTGTACCCAAACGAAATTTGCGTCCTTTTTTTCCCACAAATAGAGCTTTCTTTTGGTAGTATTTGATCACCGCTGCGTCATTTCTGATCGCCGCTATAAACAAAAGAGCAACAATTTTGCAAAAAAACCCAAATTTCTTACTTTTTCCTAAAATACAAATCCAAAAAAAAAAAAAATATAAAAAAACATTTTTTTTCACCGTTTTTGGCCGATTTATATTCTTCCTCATATTTGCGATCAAAAAAAAAAAATCGCAATCAGCGTTTGGATGGCGCAAAAGTGGTCGCGTTTACGGATGATGAGAATTCATTTTTGGGGTTTTTAATTTTTTACTAATAATGGCGGCGATCTGCGATTTTTTGCGGTACTGCGATATTTCAGCGGACATGTCGGACCATTTTGACACTTTTTTGGGACCATTGGCATTTATACAGCGATCAGTGCTATAAAAATGCACTGATTACTGTGTAAATGCCATTGGCAGTGAAGGGGTTAACCTGCAGGGGGCGCGCTAAGGGTTAACTATGTTCCCTGGGCGTGTTCTAACTGTATGGGGGCTTGCCTAGCTGGGGAAGGGAAGTGGTCACAGCCTTCACGTAAAGGAAGGCTGTGATCACAGCCCTTCCCCCTCACACAGAGCGGAGGTCCGTGTTTACATACACGGACCTCCGCTCACTCGCTCCAGGGGGGCCATCGCGGGTAGCCGGCGGCAATCGAAGCTGCCGCACCCGGTCCCTGGCCCCCCCTGGACACAGTGAGCGTGCGGGCGCGCCCTCACTAAACTCGTTCCCGCAGCCGCCGTCGTATGACGGCGATTTGCGGGAACGAGCCACTTTGCCGCCGTCAGATGCCGATCGGCGGTCGGCAAGTGGTTAAGGGGGGAAATCAACTATATTGCGTTCACAATAGATGATCAACATACTAGTAAACAAACCAAAAGTTACTAAATCCTTGTCGCTTTCGGTTTCCTATACCATGAAGATGATTGGGGGGGTTTGGGATCTTCCTCGTCCTTTTTGGAAAACTGTCACAACTGCCTAGATGTCATGAGCTCCCCAATGGAATGGGAGTGCAATTGAGGTTCCTGAATCCCATAATGCACTGAAAAACAGAACACTAGGACAGTGCAGCTGCAGTCACTTCCTGTTTGTACAGCGCTGCCTTGTGGTAACACCATTTACTTCTACGTGTAGGTAAAAGCATCAAGCCAGCCGGCAGTATGGGCAGCTTAAAGAGGAGTTCCACCCACAGGTGGAACTTCCACTCGTCGGATTCCCAGCCCCCGGGTTGATACCCACATCTGGGAACCCAGGCCGCTGACATCAGCAACCCCGCTCCCTCCTCCATCGCCGGGTCAGTGAAAAAACGCAGCGGCGGCTTGCGCATGCGTGGTAGGGGCCCGGCGTGAAGCCGAAAGGCTACACTTCTTGGTTCCCTTACCGTCAATGGCGGCGGCAGCACTCGACCAGCCGATCCGAAGATGGACATCGGTGCCGACATCGCTGGAGTCCAGGACAGGTAAGGGTCCTAATGTTAAAACTCAGCAGATACTGTATGTGTAGCTGCTGACTTAATTTTTAACCACTTCAATACTATGCACTTAGAACACTTTACTACCAGACCAATTTTCAGTGCTGTTGCTCTTTGAATGACAATTGCGCGGTCGTGCGACGCTGCACCCAAACAGATTTTTTTATCCTTTTGTTCCCACAAATAGAGCTTTCTTTTGGTGGCATTTGATCACCCCTGTGTTTTTTTATTTTTGCGCTACAAATAAAAAAAAAAAAAAACGTAAATTTTGAAAAAAAAAAAAAATTCTCTATTTTTGTCACAAAACTTTGTAAATAAGTAAATTATGTTAGGTGGCACTAATAAGCAGCACTGACGGGTACTAAGAGGTGGCACTGATGTACACTGATATGCAGCACTGATGGACACTGCTAAACGGCACTGATGGGCACTCAGACAGCACTGATTGGCACTCATAGGCGGCACTGGGCACTGATAGGCGGCACTGGTGGGCACATACACTGATAGGGGCTCATTCCCTGGTGGTCTAGGGTGGCATCTGAAGGTGGCACTGAGTGCCATCCACACTGGGCACTATGTCACTTACCTGGTGGTCTAGGGGGGTCTCCCTGGTGGTCCAGATCGGCTCCCTGGTGGTCCTGGGTGGGCACATCCCTGGTGGTCCCTGGGCAGGCTCCCTGGTGGTCTAGGGTGGCGATCCGAGGGAGGGCTGTGCTGATAAATCTTCAGCACAAACCCTCCCTGTCAGGGATGCGGCCGATCGGCTCTCCACTGCTCAGGTCTGCAGACCTGAGTACAGGAAAGCCGATCAACGGCTTTCCTGTGTTACACTGTGACCAGCCGTGATTGGTCACATGGTAAAGTGCTTCGAAGCGCTTTACCGAGATCGGTATTGCGGGGGGGTCAGGCTGACCTCCCACACCACCGATCGCCGCGATGCGCGCCCGCCCCCGCCCCCCCCGGGCGCGCGGTGGCTTGTTATCCTGAGGACGT
>BLSH010218016.1:1493133-1514229 GCA_018402905.1 Glandirana rugosa
CAGTGGCTTGTTATCCTGAGGACGTCATATGACGTCCAGCCAGGATAACTAAGCCACTTCCTGGCCGTCATTTTGCATACGGCGGTCGGGAAGTGGTTAAAGAGCGGAGGCGGGCCTCTGCTTTAAGGCAGGAGCAGAATGCCAATGGCAAAGCTTTTTGTGTCAGCAAAGTGTCGATGCCAGCAAGAGACCTCGTCAGCAAGGTTCATGGAAGCGAGGGTGCCAGCAAGGGTCATTAAAGTTGATATTAATTTATCAGAACTCATAGGAGGAAGGCAATTGGCAGATTCAATGCCCGATATTAGAGCTGCATAACTGTTAAAGAATCGAGCTTGCGATTCAACCACCATCTCACGATTTTAAAACAGCAATTCCTCGATCAGTGCAGAGAGTTCTGTGCTCACTGCTGACAGCTGTCAAAAAAAAAAAGGCAGCCTGCCAAGTTTATCACACCATCGATTAGGCAGAGATAAAGGGAAACATTGTAACATTTAGTTCTTTTAGATCAAAGGAATGAACCGTAGTTCTGTAAATGAGGTCAGTTTAAACACTTAACCACTGCAGCCCTGGAAGGATTTACCCCCTTCCTGACAAGAGCATTTTTTTCAATAAAGCACTGCTTCGCTTTAACTGACAATTGTGCGGTCGTGCGACGTTGTACCCAAACAAAAATTGACATCTTTTTTTTTCCTCCACAAATAGAGCTTTCTTTTGGTGGTATTTGATCACCTCTGCGGTTTTTATTTTTTGCGCTATAAAACAAAAAAAGTAGTGACAATTTTTTTAAAAAACAAAATATTTTGTACTTTTTGCTATAATATCCAAAATAAAAAAAAAAAATGTAAAAAAAAACGAATTTCTTCATCAGTTTAGGCTAATATGTATTCTTCTACTTATATTTTGGAGAAAAAAAAAAACAAAAAAAATGCATTAAGCCATATATTCATTGGTTTGCGCAATAGTTATAGCGTCTACAAAACTATGGGAATAGATTTACGGCATTTTTTTTTATTTATTTTTTTACTAGTAATGGTGGTAATCTGCAAATTTTAGCGGCGGACAGATCGGACACTTTTCTGGGACCACTGACATTTATACAGCGATTGGTGCTATAAATAGCCACTGATTACTGAGTAAATGTCACTGGTAGGAAAGGATTTAACACTAGGGGGCGACCAAAGGGTTAACTGTGTTCCCTGGGAAGCATTTCTAACTGTATGGGGGCTGGACTAACTGGGGGAGGAGAGAGATCATTGTTCCCGATCACAGGGAACAGACTCTCTCTCTCAAGTCTCCTGTCAGAACGGGAATCTGCTTGTTTACACTCGCAGACTCCCTTCTGTTACTGCGGGGGAGCGATTGCGGATGGCCAGCAGACAGAGTCCGCCCCACCCACTGATTGGCTACCCGCTAGCTTAGTGAGCGCACCCACAACACAAGCTCCTGAGCCCACCGTACAGCTAAGGCGACTCACGCAGGAGAGCAGACCTGCCACCGTCAAACTACAACAGCTGGTCTGCAAGTGGTTAAAGATTAAAGTGGATGTAAACCCACCACCCACCCAGTATAAACTAATGACACAGTATTAATGTATATATACATGCAAGCCTCCTGCATCTATTCCTACCTTGCAAATGTCCTTCCTGTAAGCACTAGCAGCTCTGTAAAACTCTGAAATCAGAGGGTGTCTGTTTCCTGGAGTTTGGTAGGTGGAGTTGTGATGTCACAAGCTATACTGAGACATTGAGGAGGGAGGGAGTGTAAAACTTTCTCTGCTGTGTGAAGGAGATAAGCAAATTGCTTGTCACTCACAGAGCAAGGGGTGGATCTCTACTGTGCATTTCCCTGTTAGTCTGACTTTCTCTTCCTGGAAAAAGATAAGCTCATTACTCACAGTTGGATTAACTCTTTGTGGCAAGACTGGGCACAGATGACATGACATGCTATACTCTACCAGGCAGACCCTACGCAATTTTTTTTCTTTTTTGCAGGGGTTCCGCTTCAAGATCCTCAGCACACAAGCCGTACCGTAAGTCGGATAATCATGATCCATGATCGATTTATTACTGATCCATTTATTTTGAATAGACAGAGAAACGCGGCTTAAAGCTAGCACGGAAAAACGTGTATTGATGCCAATGCAAAACACTGATAAAATCACGTTTTTAAATGCAGCTTTTTCCCTAGCGTCTGTACTAGCTTACAGCTCGTTTTTCATAACGTCCAGTGTGCATGAGTCCTTAAAAGGAGATGTTTTTCTGGTGCCACAGGACACCTCATATCAGTTGTGGCTTGCATTAGTCAGGGTCTAAATCTCAAGGACAATATATGTGGACACCTTTGTGCGGGTATAATTAAAAGCACATTTTAGGGGTATGCCCACAATTTGTGGTAGAGTAGGCCCCCAACGATGTCTACTAAGACGAAACGCGTCGGGCGCTGCTGACCTTGGATTGCTGCATTTATCG
The DNA here is from genome assembly GCA_018402905.1 of Glandirana rugosa. Classification (NCBI taxonomy): domain Eukaryota; kingdom Metazoa; phylum Chordata; class Amphibia; order Anura; family Ranidae; genus Glandirana; species Glandirana rugosa. Next base: position 1,495,602 of record BLSH010218016.1, read on the forward strand.
TTGATTGCTTTTATCTGTTCAATATCTACAAGCTTGTGGACTTTTATCCCTTTAATAAATTGTGTTCCTCTTTAATGAGGCTATTTTACACTATGGAGAGTCTGCTCTTCTTTTCATACCCTCTGATGAGTTGAGCCAGTCCAGCACTCCCCTTGTGGCCCGGTGGTCCCTTATACCACGCATCTGGAGAGAGAGACTTCACCGCTACCTCCCTTACCTGGACGGCCGGCCTGGGACGCAGGTGGACAGTGTGACGCGACCATCGCGGACCGGAGGGATCCATCGCGGACCGGAGAGATCCAGAATCCTAAACATATATTGAAGCCTATATATGTCTACTATCTGGTAAGCCTTCTGTATACTAGGGCGGGAGGACCACGAATCACCGGGTATACTGTTGCACGTGGATGACACACGGAATTGTTATTTTCTCTACATTAGTCATCTAAAACCATTATCCTTCACCATTGAACTGTGTGTAAGAAATTCTGAGCACCCCCACTACTGAATATGAGAAGTTCACCATTTCCTCAGATCATTTCATTTTGTGGACTATATGTTTCACTTGAAAGACTATTAATGTATTGTTAGACCTGTTTGGTTGGTTACTTCTATGTTATTTCTTCAATGTCATTTCGTGTATGTGGGAACACTGTGAAGTTGGGCTACCACACAGGGTCTCCCCTCCTTTTTCTGCACGGACAACCATAGTGGGGCCTGACTTGTCTTTATACCCACTGGCTGCCCTCTGACCTCACATAGTCACACCTTATTCCCAGGTTGATCGCCTTACACTGAACTTAATAGGTTGAGCGCCAAATCTTCTCAGTATTTGAGAGTATGAAAATGCACCTTGGAAATTCTCCAAGACTATGGGATGCATCGCATACTGGTTCAACAAACTACTCTTTTTCCGCTGGGCCATTCTTTCTAAGATCATCTTGAGCTGGACACCAAGCCAAGTTCAAACAAGTGAAAGTATATGAATTTATCTTGCAGATAATTGACAAATATGCCTGCTATCACACAAAATCCTAAACATGCCTCAATGCTGATTATTTCCTCTACATCACTTTTCCTGCAAGCACTCCACCCAAGAAAAACAACACTTTCATTGGCATTTAACAAGCTCTAATTTTTAACGCTTAAAAACACAACAAAGACACATCATAAACGTTGTAGGCACGTTGCTTTGCTCTTTATAATAAACACACTGAACAAGCCCTTACAGAGTCCTGTAATTTAGAAGGTTGAAAAAAAAGACAGGGCCCATCCAGTTTAACCTATGTCCAGTATCTCTCATTTTTGTAAATATTTTATTCTATCTTTTCATATGAAAACACTGAAGAAATGACACTTTGCTACAATGTAAAGTAGTGAGTGTACAGCTTGTATAACAGTGTCAATTTGCTGTCCCCTCAAAATAACTCAACACAGCCATTGAGGTCTAATCCACTGGCAACAAAAAAGGAGTACACCCCTAAGTGAAAATGTCCAAATTGGGCCCAAAGTGTCAATAGTTTGTGTGGCCACCATTATTTTCCAGCACTGCCTTAACCCTTTTGGGCATGGAGTTCACCAGAGTCCTCTTCCCACTCCTCCATGATGGTGGATGTTAGATACACTCAATTACACATTTTTACTGTTCTAACTGTAAAGAACCCTTTCAGCAATTTACGGTTAAACCTACTTTTTCTTCTAACCTCAAATTGTGGTCACGTGTACTCTTTGGGGACATTGGAGTAAACAGTTTTTCACAGTCACTGGAGTATTAGTAATATATTTGTACATTTTAATTATTACCACTCCAAGGGCCTTAATGTGGATGTAAATTCTCGGATATACCCAGTGAAGTGAACAGCCTCAGATGATACACAGGTGAAACAAATCTCCCTACATACATTTTACATGTATATCGGCTGTCTTCAGCTTTATATATTCTTTAGAAAGTTCAGATCCTGGTAGAGATTTCCTCTTCCTGTTGAGCACTGGAAGTAAAGTCTGGGCACACACCCAAGGCAGCTGATTGGAGGAAAGGCACCCCCCCCCCCCCCCCGCACAAAGGCAGAGTCTCTCAGAGCTGTTCTGTGAATAGTTTGGCTCTCTGCACAAAATTCATCCTGGTTTTATCTAATGTTTTGGAGAACTTGTCAGAAGTTATCATGCTGATAAACGAAGAATAGAGCAGGGGAAAGCCACAGGATTCAGTGCTTTGAAGAGAGATAAGAAACCACTACAGATATATGTTCCCAGCTCAAATTTCATGAATCAGGGTTGCATCTACTTTCAGCCCAGGTTCACACTGACAGAGAAATGAAATCGGGCGAGTTTAGCTGAACTCGCCCGATTTTATTCCCGCATGTCAGTCCCGACTACGGGGGCGATTTCATCACAGGTGTCTATGGAAATTGCATTGCTTAGTCACCAGTAGTACAGAAACTACTTTTGGCAATCGGTGCGGTGCCGGACTGTGCCACTGCCACCGATTTGACATGTCAAGTCGCATGGCAAAATTGCATCAATGTGAACCTAGGCCAAGTGTAGAACTAATCTTTGTAATGTATCCGCATAGCGGAAGTCCTCTATCCCCCTTATTATTTTTCCCTTTGCTGAACTGTTTCTAGCAACCTCTTTTCCTTAGGATTGGTGATCAAAACTAAATTGCATATTCAAGATGAGGTTGAACCAGTGTTTTGTAAAGGGGTAGACTTGATTTATCTCTTGAATGTATGCCCTTATTAATGCATGACAGTATTTTGCTAGCTTTGTTAGATGTGGTTCAGCATTGCATGCTATTGCGAAGTCTGATCTACTAGCACCCCCAGATCCATTTCTTTTACCGATTCTCCCAGAGGAGATCCTCCTAATGTGTGATCCACACATGTATTTTTGGCACCCAAGTGCCTAAAGTTACATTTATCACTACCCAGAGTGGATTTGGATTTAAACCATAATTTTTAAAGAGCAACTGTCATCTCTGTCCTGCAGCTGCTCCTCACCTGACCCGCTGTTGACTCACCGACAGTCCCATTCACTTTAATGGGGCAGTTAGTGATGTGGCAGTGACACACCAAGGTGAGGGATGTGGCGGCAGCAGGTGAGTGGACGCCCATTAAGAGGCGCTGCCATGATGGATCTGAAATGACAGATGCTCTTTTAAATGTAATGACTTATACTTGCTGGTAGTTAGAATCTTTAATATTTGCAAACAAAATGAAGGTTTCCTATTTAGACTAATAAGCTGGCAGGTTAGTAAAACAAGATCAGAGATTGAATCATACAGTTTGTAGAGTACATAGATTTGCAAAGCAAAGGGATAAAGGAATAGTTCTTAACTTTGTTTTATCTCATGGTTACTGTGAAATTGCGTGAATGCAGTGCATATTGTCTCAGTTTGCAGAGCTTGGATTCATTGAATGAGTTTACCAAAAATGTAAATATTGCTGAATATACAGCCTCATGCTACATAACTAAGCTCCATTTCATGCTGAATAAACTAAAATTATTAATGTATCTTAAGTAGATTTATACTTCAAAAGCATTTTATTAAAACAAATTTCATAGAAATCTAAAAAATCTGATTTAAATAAAAATCACAATTGATTTTTAGCCACCGTCACTACCCGAAGAAACATTAGTGTATCCGGGTTCCTATCCATCAACACACAATTTCATCAACCCCAACAGAATTTATTTTTCAAATTAAACATTTATGGGTTACAGTCCTTTATAAATCTAGATGAACTACATCCACTAGACTTCCACCGTCCAATTTTTCTCTTATTCCCTATAGAACAACAACGTGTTGGTCTGACAAGAATGTCCTTTTATAGTCATGTTGGTTGTCACTTGTCGGCTCATTCAGACAGGTGCCGAGACCCGCCCTGCGTCTACATCCACCTTGGCGCTGCATGCAGGCAGCACATAGGAGTGGATGCGCACACAGGTTGCATGTCAAAATTTGACATGTGGGCAGCAGTAGGTGCACAGATCCTAACACAGACACTGCATGGATGCCTGCACCTGCTTGCAGATTTTGACATGTGACTTGTTTGCCCAACCACTTCTATGGGCTGCCTGCATGCAGCTCCAAGGTGGATGCACAAGCATCTAAACGCAGCTCAGCACCCAGAACAGTTCCCAGCACACATCTGAATGAGCCCTATGACAACTTTATTGCAGTCAAAATTTCTGTCTAGAGACCCTTAGCATTTCCTCAAATACCTTACATACTATTGATGTTAGGCTGACTTGTCTGTAGTTTCCATCTCCATCCTTTTTGTAAATTGGTACCATATTTGATCTAAGCCAATCAGTTGGTACCATTCCAGTCCATATGGTGACTTTTTTTGCATATCTAACAGAAACCTTGCCACAAAAAAATAGATTAAAGACCAGGTTCACCTTTGAAAATAAGGAGAATAAATACACAGATTTTTGCCAAAAAAAAAAAAAAAAAAAGTGAGCCGTTTTGCACATTACACCCAAAATACAGGTGTAACCTGGTGCAAAGATAAACTTAAAAGAAAAGTATGGGTTTCCATGATTTCCCCCCCCCCATTATAGTTACCTAGGTGGATGCATCGGTCCCCTGGCATTTGTACAGTGAGAACCGAGCCACCGAACGCCGTTGATCGCTCGGTTCTCAGATCCCCGAGAGGATCCTCTGCTCCTCCACGCTCACTGGAGCACTGAGCTGTGGAGGGGTGGGGATCGGCAGTCTCAGGCTCTCAGCAGCTCGGTGAGAGACTGAGAAAGCTGTCGGTCCAGGCACCTGGCGGATCCAAACGCTCATTGGCGTGATGACGCGGTGCCTGTCCCGACTCCTGTGACGTCAGCATTGAACGGACTTTAGACTGCATTCAGCTGCAAATGGGTCACAGGAGTGCAAAACAAATTGCACTCCTGAGACCCATATGAGAAGTACAGCCAAACTAGCCCAGGCCATACTTCTCCTTTAAAGTGGTTGTCAACCTGTAATAAGGCTTACCTGTAGGTGCCCTGTATATCTCCCAACCCTGCACAGTTCAGGAGATATGCAATGTTCTGCATGTGCCGACATCATTTCGGCACATGCTCCAAAGTGTCGTCACGTGACTCCGGCCAGTCACAGAGCCGGATGTCGCGGCCCCAGAAGGAAGAGGGGCAGAAGATTGACACCGCCAGCACAGGGGACAGCGCTGGAGGTTGCTGGCTTCATTTGCAGGTAAGTGGCACATAATGGGCTACTATGCATGCATAGTAGCCCATTATGCTTCTACTTTACAGGGATATGTAGACGAAGTAAACCCACCTGGGTTTACTTCCTCTTTAACAATGACAGGGGACCGGTATTTAAATGTGACCTGTGACTGGTAATCAGAAGCCACTAAGATTCATAGCATCAATGATGTAAAAGATCAATTTTCAAAGAAACACTGTATGCAAGAATGTCAAACCACAATGCAGTGTTAAGAGGCGATTAAAGTGTTAGTAAACCCTAAAAGCTGTTTTTACCTACAGGTAAGCCTATAATAAGGCTTACCTGTAGGTAAAAAGAATATCCCCTAAACCTGCATGGTTTAGGAGATATTCGCCCTGCATGCAGCCGCTGACATTAGCGGCGCATGCGCTCTGACGATCCGGCCGAGGCGGCCAGCAACTCAGAGCTGGCTGCGGGAGCGGAGAGCTCCCGCGCACATGCGCGGGAGTGACGCCACGCGGCTCCGGCCACTCACAGCGCCAGAGCCGCGTACCCGGTAGACAGAAGAGGACAAACATGTCAGCGTCCTTAGCGCTGACCGACTCGGGCATCGGGGGCCTCATTCTAAGGTAAGTATTTCATAATATGTTAGTATGCGATGCATACTAACATATTATGCTATTGTCTTGCAGGATTTTTTTTTATGTCAGCGGGTTTACTACCGCTTTAAGCTTCAAGATCAATATTCAATTATTTTAAATCTGCAACTTAAAAAAAACCCCTGGTAATCCTGCCAGAGCTATTTATTTAAAGCAGTATTAAACCCAAAAGAAAACATTGTAGCTTAGATGTGATGATTGCATTAGTTTCCTTTATTGTGCTTTCTTCTATTCTCATCTGGTGACCCAGCCAGCAAATCTGTTTTCCAAGCACAATCTCTGGCAGAATGTATCAGTTTACATGGATGAGAGAAACCACTCACTCAAAGTGTTACTAAACCCACAACAGAAAAATCAGTCTGTATATGCAGTAAACCACGCTTGTTATACTCACTGTCGAACCTAAGGGGTTAATCCTCTGCCTTGTGTAAAAAGACTGTTTGATCCTGTCTTCTCTGATCCTTCCCTTCTTCCACTGTCCCCTGATAATTTCCTGATAACACAGAGCCTAGGCTGCACATGCTCAGTTTGGTGTGTATTGCTAGAGAGTAGAGCTGCATGATTTTGGCTAAAATGAGAATCAATTTTTTTGCTTAGAATAAAGATCATGATTCTTGTGGCATAACATCTTGCACATTAGACAAAAAAAAGTGCTAACTTTACTGTTTAGGTTTTTTAATTAATTAAAAGTGTATTTTTTCCCAAAAATTTGCGTTTGAAAGACCGCTGCGCAAATACAGTGTGACAAAATATTGCAAAAACCGCCATTCTCTAGGGTCTCTGCTTTGGGGGTTCCAAGTAATCTTCTAGCAAAAATACTGATTTTAACTTGTAAGCAACAAATGTCAGAAAATAGGTTTAGAGCCGGTTCACACTACACCGACTTAGGAGACGACTTGTGTTGCCCCCAAATTGCCCCAAGTCACTTGACAAGTGAAATCCCATTGCAGTGAATGAGAGCTGTCTTAATGTACACTACTGAAGATGCTCCGACTTCAGAAAAGGTTCCTGTACTACTTCAAGGTGACTTCTATCCAACTTGTGCCCATAGAATTCAATAGAAGTCGCCTCCAAGTCGGATCCCCATCTATATTGAAGCGACTTTACAGGAAAAAGAAAAGCAAATTACCCTAGCAACAGCCTCCCTCCCTTCTCTGATTGGCTACAGGCAAAGTCGCCTGCCATTGAGGTCGCTTTGAGTCGTGTTGCAAGTCGCCCAAACTCGTACAAAGTCGCACTGAATTTGCATTCAAATCACCTGCAAAGTCATGCTTAAAGTGCTGTAGTGTGAACCAGCTTAGTCTTTAAGTGGTTAAACTGACCTCATTTACAGATGGAAGTTCATCCCTTTGATCTAAAAGAACTACTTGTTACAATGTTTCTCTTTCTCAGATGTTGTGATAAACTTGGCAGGCTGCCTTTTTGTCAGCTGTCAGAGGTGAGCAGAGAACTTCTCTGCATTTGTTACATAGAATCTGGAAAAGGCTATTTTAAGATTGCGAGGAGAGTTGAATCGCAATCTCGATTAAACTCTACTAGAGATGATTTTTTTTTTTTCCTTGGGTGAGGGCATGCGATCAGCACAGCAGGTAAGGGGTCTTGCATTCTCATAGGATAGCCAAAAAACTCCTACAAGCTTTAACTAGAGCTTGGCTTCACACTGATTGACTGCTCTAACTGCTGACGAGAAAAGGTATTTATCAGTTTATATTTACTAAAAGAATTGCATTTCCATGTTCTGTGTACTGTGGGAGACCAGATAAAGTGAATACAGGGTCCTGGGTTTAGTAACACTAATACTGGCAGGGGTGAGTAACCACTTAGGGACCACCTACCACAGCAGAGCTGCTCCCATGTGCCGAATCTCATACATGAACGTGATCCGTTTTTTTCGGGTAGGGGGTGGCCATGCGCATGTGCCCGCCACTCCAGCTGTGCTGCCATTTGCTGCAGCACAAGCCGATCAGTGGGTGCTAAACAATGATTTATGCCCGGCACCTGCCGATTGGCTGAGTGAATAACAGAAGAGAGCCCTGTGTTGGTAAACAACAAAGAGCTCTCTTCTATAAGTGGTGATGTGACATTTTTTAAATCCCTGTAATGCAGGGGATAAAAACCAGCACATGACTTTGTGAAAACATTACACAGCGCACGACTGCCCATAAATGTTAAAGTAGAACTATAGACAAAACTTCATTTTCATTTTGGATAAAACAAGGGAGGGTTAACACCCATCATATTTTTTTTTACCATCCTAGATCGGAGATTTCCTCCCACTTCCTGTTCCATAGCCAAACAGAAAGTGAGAGGAAATCCCTGCAAGTTAAGGTAATTCCTTGGGGACCCCCAGGTCACCAGAACTAGTGTCCCCATTGGAAGATTTCACCTCTATTACTTTTCTGGGGACAACCCAAAATTTAGGATTTTCTTTCACTTGTAATAATGGAAAGCAAGAAAGAGGGTGAACATCCTTAAACTGGTCACAGACAGAAATAATACCTTCATTTAATCCCGCTCCACTATCCAAAATGATAAAAAAGTTTTGCCTTTATACTTTAAGGCACCATTTACACGGGAAGCTATGTAAACCTCCCCTGAACAATTTATTTTGACAGCTAGAAGCCGATGTCTAAAACGGCCGTTTTGACACGTTTTGCATGCGGCGTTTAGCAGCGTTTTTAAAGAATTTTTATTTTTTTTTAATGGAAATGCCTGTAAACGAAACGGTCCTGGATGCGATTTACCGCGTTTAGGCGCGTTTACAAGCTGTTTGGCATTTCAACTGCCTCTGAGCTGACGTCTGAACCCATTTTTTTGCGTTCCAAAAAAAGCCTTTAAATTTAACTGCCTGGAAACGACCTTAAACAAAGCTGTCTAAATGTACTGATAAGATAACAGAGGAAAGTTCAGGGGCAGCTGAAAAAAATGCCCAAATTCCTCAAAACGTCCGTTTACCAGCAGCAGTGTAAATGAGGCCTAACCCCTTCCCAACCAGTGCCATTAGTACAGTGACAATGTATATTATTAGCAGTGATCAATGTATTAGCGTCACTGGTGATGTCAGTAGCAGTTAATCATTTCCCCCCAGGTTCAGTCGCTGATTGCCGCCATTACTAGTATAATAAGAACAAAACAAAATAGTTTGCAGACAGTATAACTTTCATGCACACGGGACGCTTTTTCAACCTCTCCTGAATGATTTTTTAACAACTAGAAGCCGGCATCTAGTTTTTTTTAATGGAAAGCTTGTAAACTAAAGGTCCTAGACACAGTTCAGTTGAGAATTCAGACAGTCGGACCTGAATCGCACCTGAACCATTGAACAGGGACGCACTGGACCCTATGTTGTGAACCGCGGCTGCACATATGTAAACTCAGCCTTATAAAGTGTGAGATGGAGTTTAGTTTCAATTTCTTAGTGGTTCCAAATCTGCCAATACATTTAACACTCTTCTCCCCCCAAGACTGACAATGTTGCCGTGCCTCCTGTGCTAATCCCTCCAGGAGGTGTTCCTCACAAATACAGGTGGTATGTCAAAACAGAGGGAAAGCCAAGGAAATAAAAACTGGATGCAACCATCACAAATAACTGGTAAGCTGCAATATTACAATTTTGGTTTTAATACCGCTTTAACAACTTCCTGCTACTGTATAAGGCAACGACAGTCCCCCTTTCCTAACTACAGCCACATGAGCTTCCAACGGAAGACAGCATGTTGTGGTTTTAACATATTACATATGCATGGTGTCACCATTAAAGAGGATCTTTGTGCTGTATTAAAAAAAAAAATTAAGTCACCAACTACAAATCCTGTAGAGACCCCTTTAACACTGAGGCGGTTTTCATGCACTTTGGCGCTAAAAATAGTGCTTGAAAACTGCCTCCCGTTCATTTCAATGAATGCTTTCGCACTGGGGCGGTGAAAAAAGTCCTGCAAGCAGCTCCATTGGGGCATGTTTGGAGTGCTTTAAAAAGGTGCTTCAAAAACACCCCTGCCCATTGAAATGAATAGGCAGCTTTTCCAAAGCGCCTTAAAAGTGCTTAAAAAGCATTGCAAAACTTCTCTTTCATTTTTTTTTTTAAAAAGGTCAGGTTGTTACGCGACCTTAACCAGTTGCCGACGTGGATTTACGGTGGCAAATTGGCTCGATATCACAAACCGCTGTCATCCGACAGCGGCTGCGAAAATGCGGATCGTGAGCACGCGTGCTCACTGTTACGGGGGAGCCACGGAGCGGGTAGGGCAGACCAGCTACCCGCGATCGCTCCCCCGCAGTGAGAGTGGAGATCCGTGGTGTGTTTGATCGCAGGCTCCCTGTATAAGGGAGCCACGATCACTCTCCTCTCCCACTCAGCCCAGCCCCCACACAGTAACACATCCCATGGAACGCAGTTAACCCCTAGAGCACCCCCTAGTGTTAACCCCTTCCCTGCCAGTGACATTTACACAGTAATCAGTTCATTTTCATAGCACTGATCGCTGTATAAATGCCAATGGTCCCAAAAAGTGTCAAAATTGTCCAACATGTCCACTGCCATGTCCCACTAAAAATCTCAGATTGCCACTATAACTAATAAAAAATAAAAACCCCATAAATTCTCATTGTTCATAAACACAGCAATTTTTGCGCAAACCAATCAATATACACCGATTGCAATTTTTTTTTTACCACAAATATGAGAAAACACATATCGGCCGAAACTGATGAATACATTTGTGTTTTTATATATCTTTTGAATAAGTATTATAGCAAAAAGAAATATTGGTTTTTTTTTTGCAAAATGGTCGCTATTTTTTTTTAATAGCGGTGATCAGAAATGACGCGGAGGTGATCAAATACCACCAAAAGAAAGCTCTATTTGTGGCGAAAAAAGGGCGTCAATTTTTCTGGGTACAATGTCGCACGACCACGCAGTTAAAGCGATGCAGTGCCAAATCGCAAAGTGCTCTGGTCCTAAAGGGGGAAATCCTTCAGGCTGAAGTGGCTAAAAAAAGCACACCGCTAGCGCCTCAAGAGAGCTGCAAAAATAACCAGCGTTTTATCAGCAGTTTTTGCAGTGCTTCAGTGTGAAAGGGGGTCTTATAAAAGGACACTCACCTGTCCAGGGGTTCAGCACCGTACTCACCCAAACTGCTTCTTCGTCAATCTTCGGGTTCCTGGCGTTGACATGTTACTGTTGGCAGCTGCCTGTGACACCTTGTTGCTTCAGTCGGCTGTCCACTGCATGTGCATGCCTGCTGCATTTTGTTAATGATCCCGCAGCCTTCTGGGACCTGTGATGTGTCCTAGATGGTTGCAAGGGGAGGCCTTCTGGTTGCTTGACTCAGCAACTTGACCAAAAGTGGGAGTTGGTACTCGCTCCCCCTTCCTCTCGGTACTTCTTATGGGGGGGGGGGGGGGGTTGGAGAGTGGGTACCTGGTTTTGACAGGTACCCACTACCACTTTTGGTTGGATCGCTGTGGCAGTGCACTGGAAGTTCTCCCCCCACAACCTTCTGGGAAACGCCACAGGTTGAAGAAGGCTGCGGGATAATTCACAAAAAGCAGCAAGGTGAGTGAAGGGCATAAAGCAGAACTTTCCCTTTAGGGTGAAATTCCACTCTAAAGGATAAGGTCACCTTTTGTAACATGTTACACCTATATTCATGTTACGAATGGACCGGCCCCTGCACACCCTGATCTGACAGCTAGCAGGGATCTTCTCCCTGCCTGCTAGCTGTCACAATTAAGGAAAAAAAAAACAAAAAAAAAAACACATAAATAGGGGTACTATTAGAGCTGCACGATTAATCGTATTAAAATCACGATCTTGGTTCACCCCCCCGCGATCTCCATCACATATTACCGCGATTTTCAGTGCAGTTAACGGAGTCCAACTTGCGGGCGACTCAGCGCGACTTGACTGTAAGGCCTCATACACACGGGCGTATCTTTAAAAATAAACAAAACGTTGAGCCCGACGTTAAGGAAAAAAATAGGCGTTTTTCGGCGTTATGCATCGGCGTTAGTGGGCATCGGCGTCAATAGGCTGTTTTTATAAAAAAATCATTCCTCTGCTATTTTTCAACCTAAAAACGTTGGCGTCAAAAAACGCCGGAAAACGCCGGTACAATATTAGTTGGCGTTTTGCGGCATCAGCGTCAAAAAATGCCAAAACGTTACAGCCTCAGAACGCGATGGCTGTGGGTTCTTCTTTCAGCTCACGAACGCCGACGCCATCTACAGCTCAAAAACGCCAACGTTTTTATGGGGCCATTGACTAACATGGAGAGCAGCAAAAAAAGCCAGAAAACGCCGGCGTCAAAAAACGTCCGTGTGTATGAGGCCTAATAGAAGTCAATGCAAGTCGCCTGAAGTCTCCCCAGGAATCTTTTTCTAAGTCGGAGCAACTTGAGTCTCTGTCTGGGCAGAGAGCCAAGTCTCACTGTTGAGAAGCAAAAAGATACTGTTTCAAAAGATCAAAGGGTTGACCTCCCGTGCATAGAAGAGTTTAGTTTAACCATTTAAAGACTAAATCTTTTCTGACATTTGTTGCTTACAAATAAAAAGTATTCAGTATTTTCTGCTAGAAAATGACTTAGAACCCCCCAAACATTATATCTTTTTTTTAGCAGAGACCCTAGAGAATAAGATGGCGGTTGTTGTAATATTTTATGTCTCACGGTTTTTGCGCAGCGGTCTTTCAATCGCAATTTTTGGGGAAAAATTACACTTTCAAAAAAAAAAAAAAAATAACACTAAATAGTGCTGTTAGCCCAATTTTTTTGTGTATGTAAGATGTTACGTCGCGAGAATCGTGATCTTTATTCTAAGCAAAAAATAAAAAAATCGTGATTCTCATTTTGGCCAGAATCGTGCAGCTCTAGGTCCTATGAATGGAGAACTGAAAGGTCTGGCAGCCTTTGCGGCTGTCGACTTAAGGTTTTCAATGAATGACCATGTGAGTTCTGTGGCAGTTCAATGAGTCTTCCTGTCAGCATGTATTGACTTCCTTGTACAAGGAAGCCGGTACACTGACAGATGTGCAGAAGACCTGCCGATCTACCAATAGCTGTTGCAATGCATTACAGGCTCCTGCAACAAAAATCTTTTTTTTTTTTTATAAATGTACATTTTTTACCTGCAAAAAAAAGGTATTTAAAAAAAACAAAAAAACAAAAAAAAACACATCCTTCAAAGCGGAGGTCCGCCAGGGAAAATTAAAAGTCAGCAGCTACACATACAGTAGCTGCTGACTTTTAATAATATGACACTTATCTGTCCTGGAGTCCAGCGATGCCGGCACCCGCTGACTATCTTCGGATAAGGGGTCGGGTGCAGCTGCGTCCATTGCGGGTAAGGGAACCCAGACGTGTAGCATTGCAGCTTCACGCCGGGCACCTTACTGCACATGCGCGAGGCTCTGCTATTGGCCAGGCGGCCAGTAGCAAAGCGAGGAGGGAGCCGGGCTGCCGACGTCAGCGGTCGGCCCGAGCTCCCGGATGTGTGGAAAAGGACACCTGTCTAAAGAAAGGTCTGTAAGGTGCCAAATGTGACACCTTGGGGGGGGGGGGGGGGGAGGAATCCAACCAGCGGAAGTTCCACTTTTGGGTGGAATTCCGCTTGAACATACCCACCCTGAGAAATGGCACACATCCATTGCTGGAATGCATGCAGGTAGACAGGATTTGCCATCAAATAGAAACGGCACCGGTGCCACGCTTGTATCCTAAGCATTTGCATGAGTACTTGGGAAAATACTCTGATACTAAAACTAATACCTTTAGGATGGGTTCACACTAGAGTGAACTGGATACAGCTTTACCGCATCCAATTCACAATAGCAGGAGATTGTGACCGGCTCTCTACGGAGCTGGTTCACACATCTCCGGAGCAGCTCCGGTGCAAATTTGCACAGGGGTCCTGTGTGTCTTTTGGTCCATTTCAGGTCTGAATTCACAGCCAAAAATTTGGGCTGAAATCGGACCTGTAACAGGGACAGGTGTAGGGACAGGACCCCTGCTGAGAGGCGGGGGAATACGCCAGTGTGAACCCAGCCTCAGCCCACACATGTGCGGGCCAGTTTTCAGTACATTTTCAAAGTCTGGTCCGGTGTGATGCCATTCATCGGTTCAGGTGTGATTCCAATGGTAATGTCTGAGATTAGGAATCACACCTGAACTGGACTGAACTCGCAAAGGACTCTTTCAAACTGCACTGCGGCCGGCCCCCACATATGTGAACAGCCAGTAAAAACTCAAATGAAAACGAATGTCTCTGCAAGTGCCATGTGTGGTTATACCATCAGTTTTTATGCATGTATGGTGTAAACGAGCCCTAAAAAAAAAAAAAAAAAACTGTCATGACACTAAAAATAGATATCAGTGAGTACAAGAGAAAAAGAAGCGGTGTTTCCCTTTAGGATACAGTTGATCGGCAGCACAGAGATGCAACAAATAAGGGCTCACGCACACAGGTGTATCGGACTGTATAATGTAAAATATGCCTATATTATATATATATATATATATATATATATATATATATATATATATATATATACACACACACACACACACATATACACATATACACACACGCCTGTACAAATTACAAGATACAGTTGGCCCACATATAAACAGCTCTTGGCATAAATATACGTCCAGGGGTATACACCTGCACAGGTTCGTGCCTGGAGGTGTGTATGTTTGGGAGATTTGTATCTAAGGCTTGGTTCACACCTAGGCGATCCGACTTTGCTAGGCGATTTGAAAGCGACTTCTGAGCTACTTTGGGCATTACAACGCGACCTGAAGTGACCTCCATGCCAGACAACAGAGAAGAGAGGGAGGGGGCGTTGCCTTAAAAAATTATTTTCTTTTTCCTGTAAAGTCGCTTCTTCATAGACGGTGATCCGACTTCCATTGACTTCTGTGGGCTCAAATCGCCTAAATGTCGCTTTGAAATAGTACAGGAACCTTTTCTGAAATCACCTTGGAGTCGGAGCGACTTGAGTAGTGCATATTAAGACAGCTCCATTCATTCCAATGGGATTTCTGATGTCAGGTGATCAGAGGCGAATTGGGGCGGATCGCAAATCGCCTAGGTGTGGACCGGCCCTTACAATTCTTTGGCACAGGCAATGATCTGGTCCTGGGTGCTGAAATATTATGATTATTATACGGGATTTATATAACACCAACAGTTTGTGTAGCGCTTTACAATACGAGAGCAGACAGTCCATTTACGATACAGAAATACGGCCATATCTTATATAATATGGCCCATAACAGTAATGTGTATAAGCTATTAAAAAGGTAAAAGCATTTTGATCTGAGCTGTCATAAGCAGAAGCCACAAAGGGAATCAGGACAACAATGAAGACAGAAAATCTTAAATAAAAGCTCATTAACCACAAGAGGAAACATCACGTCCTCTGCATGCGAGAATATCATAAAAAGAGGGGGTGGGGGTCTATAGATAATCCCCTTAGTGTCTGCATAGAAGTGAAAGGAGGAGGGGGGTGTGAGCCATTCCCTCTCCCCAATACAAGCCCTGTGATCAGTAGTCATTGAATGGACTAGGGTAGTAAGGACAAGCCTTCCCAGGGTCACATCCATGAGGAGGGGAGGAAGGAATGGATGAAATCGGTGTACAATAGCAGGCTGATCGCCCAGCATACATGCCAGTGCCCTGGCTCCAGACAGAAGGCGGGCGGCTGCAGATCAGAGCAGGGGGGGCGGGGAGATGGAGAATGTTGCCTGTCACACACATACATAGAGGGGACACTGAGGCCAGGCAGGTCATAAAGCCGGTGCTGTACAATGGGCACACATGCCGGTTCGGAGCAGCTTACACACAGCGATGGGCTGCACAGGAGGTGACAGGCCTCTAATACATACATGTAAACACACAAAGGAGCCCGTGATCCCGCCCAGCGCACCCTCCACCATTACAGCAGCAGCAGCCGTCCCAATGACAGGGAATGATGGCCGCCCAACAAACCCCCCGTTCCCCTCACCTGACAGAAGCGCTGGCAGTATTCGCTGGCCGCCTGTACGGCCTCGTCCTCTCCTCCGCCAGCTCCCGCCACCCGCCCCTCCAGCTCCCGCAGCCTCTCTTCCAAACGGGGCATTTCGGCGGCCAGGTCCGGGCAGGAGCCGTTCTCCGCCTCGGCCTCCCCGTCCGCCATCTTCACACCCCGCTCGGTCTCGTACACACAAACTCTCGCACACACACCGCCGCCGCCGCCGAGCGTCACTATCCACAATGCCACGTTCCGACGTCGTAGCGTGCACGTCGTGATGGGGAGGGTCACGCTGAGCGGCTGCTGCTGCACACACACCGTCCAGAGCCCGGGTTCTGTATACACAGAGCTCTGCCCTCTCATAGGACAGGAAGAGAGGATGCCACTCAGCTGCCACACACACTACCAGGAACTTGTGTGCCACAGGGAAGCCAGGGCCCCTCCATAACAAGCCATACACATTCCTCAACACATGGCCACAGGCAGCTTTTAGGGTTATAGCATGTCTACTTACCAGGTGTAGGGGGCCCCTGACAGCACCAAAGGGCCACACTTAGTATTCACTATGTGACAGAAGCCTGCCAGAGACATAATAGAGACTGCAGACACATTATAGAGACATGAAACTGCTACATCACTGTTACTATGCGTTCCTTTAGGCCCCTTTCACACTTGTGCGACTTGGGACTGCAAAGTCGCATGAAAAGTCGTTCCCCCATTATGTCCAATGAGTACCATTCATATCTGTACGACTTTCAAGCCATGACGACTTCAAAGTAGTCCCTACATTACTTTGATGCAACTTGAGGTCCATAGACTTCAATGTTAAAGTCTCATGCAAAGCGCCTCTGATTAACCACTTCACCCCCAGTAGGATATCCCACGTTAGGACCAGAGCACTTTTTGCGATAAGGCACTGCGTCGCTTTAACTGACAATTGCGCAGTCATGCGACGTTGTACCCAAACAAAATTTGCATCCTTTTTTCCCATAAATAGAGCTTTCTTTTGGTGATATTTGATCCCCTCTGCGTCATTTCTGATCACCGCTATAAACAAAAAAAAGTGTCAATTTTGTAAAAAAAAAAACAATATTTCTTACTTTTCACTAAAATACAAATCCAAAATAAAAAATGTATTCATCGGTTTTGGCCAATTTATATTCTTCCTCATATTTTTGGTAAAAAAAAAATAAAATAATCGCAATCAGCGTTTATTGATTGGTTTGCGCAAAAGTTAACAACGTTTACAAACCATTAGGATTAATTTCTGGCGTTTTTACAATTTTTTTTTTACTAGTAATGGCGGCGATCTGCAATTTTTTATCAGGACTTTGATATTGTGGAGGACATGTCGGACATTTTTTACACTTTTTTAGGACCAGTGACATTTATACAGCGATCAGAAATTTAAATATCCACTGATTACTGTAGAAATGTCATTGGCAGTTAAAGGGTTAACCTGGGGGGGATGCTCTAGGGGTTAACAGTGTTCCCTAGGCATGTTCTAACTGAGGGGGCTGGGCGGTCAGGAGCATAAGGGATCTAACTGATCCCAGTGACAGGGATCAGTAGATCTCTTAGATGCTGCCTGACAGAGCGGGGAACCGCCATGTTTACATTGGTGGTGCCCCCGTTTTTCTGCTGTGGTAAGCAATCACGGCTTGCCGCCGGACATCGGGTCCGCCTGAGCTGCGGGCACATTCCTGCACTCTGCCCGCTAGCCCTGCATGCATGAGCCACCGTTTAAAGACAGCAATTTGCGGGGCGCTGACACTCTGCAGCAGTAAAAGTACGCAAGCCGGTTGGGAACCGGATAACATAGATGTGATTTCTGTATTATTTCTGCAGTAAAATCGCGTCACACAAGTGTGAAAGGGGCCTTAGACTTGCAGTTGGGGGCGGCAAAAAATGTGCGGTTAAGCTGCGTTTTTTTTACTTGCCCACCCCCCCCCCCCTTAACCACGTCAATACTGCACACTTTCACCCCTTCCTGCCCAGGCTAATTTTCAGCTTTCAGCACTCTCACACTTTAAATGACAATTGCGCAGTCATGCAACACTGTACCCAAACAAAATTTTTATCATTTTTTCGAGACAGCGGAAGCTCTCTTTTGCTGGTATTTAAAAGAGAAGTAAAAGGGTTTTTTTTTTTTAAGTTTTAGGCCTCATACACACGGGCGTATCTAAAAAAATAAACAAAACGTCGGGTCCGATGTCAAGGAAAAAAAGTCGACGTTTTTCGGTGTTACGCATTGGCGTTTTTGAGCGTTAGTGAGCGTCGGCGTCAATAGGCGTTTTTTTAAAAAAATCATCCCTCTGCTATTTTTCAACCTAAAAACGTCGGCGTCAAAAAACGCCGGAAAACGCCGGTACAATATTAGGTGGCGTTTGTTGGCGTTAGTTGGCGTTTGTTGGCATATTGTGGCGTCGGCGTCAAAAAACGTCAAAACGTTACAGCCTCAGAACGCGATGGCCATGGGTTCTACTTTCTGCTCACTAACGCCGACGCCACCTACAGCTCAGAAACGCCGACGTTTTTATGGGGCCATTGACTAACATGGAGAGCTGCAAAAAACGCCAGAAAACGCCGGGGTCAAAAAACGTCCGTGTGTATGAGGCCTTATACTTACCTAGGTGGATACAGCATCTGTCCCCAGGCGCTTCTGCACCGAGAACCGAGTGATCGAATACCACCGATGGCTCGGTTCTCACAACTCCCCGAGCAGAGAGCTGCTGATTGTCAACCAGCAGCTCTCTGCTCTGCCCCCCCCCCCCCCCC
>BLSH010218016.1:1514239-1524576 GCA_018402905.1 Glandirana rugosa
TTGCGATTGCGAATCACACTTGTCGTGATACACGACAGATAGAACACGTATCCACAAACAGCTCAGTCAGTGGCTCGCTGAGAGAGAGTGGGTAGTCAGTCCAGGCATCTGGCGGATCCAGGCTCTGACATCAGCAGAGAGTGGACTTCAGCCTGCTCTCTGCTGAAAACGGGTCACAGGAGTGCAAAACGGAGTGCACTCCTGTGATCCATAGGAGAAGTACAGCCAAATGAGCTTTGGTTATACTTCTCCTTTAATTACCACCGGGTTTTTATTTTTTGCTAAAAAAAAGACCAACATTTTGAAAAAAAAAAAAGGTTTTCTTAGTTAGCTGAGTTCACACTGGCATTAAGAACAGGCATTTGAGAGGAGTTAAAAATGCCCCTCAAACACCTATGCACAAGATAGACAGCACATAGTGCTGTTCACACTAAGCGTTAGCGTTGCGTCGCTTCAAAATGAAAGCCTCATGTCGAGTCAGGAGGCGTTTGAAGCCTTTCAACGCCTCCCATTCACATGTATGGTAACGCCTCACAAATGCTCTGGCAGCGCTTTCGGTACGGTTTCTGGCCATTTGCGGCATGGTAAAATTAGTCACTTTCCATTGTGGCGCAGTTTTAACGCACCCTAACGCTCATCAACCGATACGAAAGCGCGCATAGGGCGTTTAGAGAGCGTTGTTAATGCTGGTAAAATGCCCCATGCTAAAGCTCATTGATGCCTGTCTGATGCCCATACTAATGCCATACAAACGCTATAGGAGTTTTTTTTTTTTTAGCATTAGACATTTTGTCAAGTGTGAACAAGCCCTTTCTGTTATAAAAGTTTGTAAATAAGTAATTCCTCTTCTTCGCTGATGAGGAGGCACTAAAATGCAGCACTGATGGGCAATGATAGGTGGCACCGCTGATATCTGCCGCTCTATAGGAGAGAATGGAGGGTCCGATCAAGGCCCGCCTGAAAAACTAACAAACACACCTGATCGAAAAGCCCGTGTAAAAGAGGCCTTACTGTGATCAGCGATTCAGTGTGTCTGAGTGACGCACCGCACCATGGACTACCCCCCGGGGGCATACACGAGCGGCCATTTTGAAGGACGTCATATGACGTCTACTCAGAACAATGAAACCCTCGTCCCGGCCATCAATCTGCCATAGGCTGGGCAGGAACTGGTTAAGCTGCAATAGGCAGTGGATGGGGATGTATACATGCCACAGGCACAAAGCAAATTTCACCCAGCATGTAGCACTACACCTTCAAATAAATAAGGAAGTGCTGCAAACGCTCAGCAACTGCATCCAATGCACAGTAGTCAATGACCAAAAAAGTCAAAAGTAAATATAACACAAGACAGTTTGTGACAAGTTCTTCATTTTAAAAAATAAATTAACATGTCCCCCAATGTAAATCCAACAACAATCACAATGAACGCCGGCCACTGACTTGCACAAAGCCACTCGCTGAACACGCCTGCTTCTGTTGCTTGACGCTCGCCGAATTACAGCGCTGCTCCCCACCCCTCCCTCACCACTAAGTAAATAAAGTTGCATGGCCCCTTTGAGTGTCAGGCTTTAACTTTCACTTTCAATTATAATAGGATACAGGGCAAATTGAAAGGAATCTTCTTAACAAGAGCACAGACAGCAATAAAAACGGGCAGGTGTTCTAATCCATCTCCCCTCTATCCAGAATTTAAGAAAAAAACTGAAAAAAAAAGTTTTGCCTTTAGTTGTACTTTAACTACTTGCCGACCATCCGCTGTCAAAGTACTGCGGCAATGTGACACGATCACGTAAATTGCCATCATTGTACGTCGGCGCGGGATCTCGCTTTTGTGGGCGGGCTGCGATCCCACTGGTCAGCGGGGGAGCCAATCAGTGGGTCCGGCGGACTTTCTGTCCGTCGGCCACGCACGATCGTTCCACGCTGTGACAGAATGGGGATCTGCCTGTGTAAACAAGGCAGATCTCCATTCTGACACGGGAGATCACACAAATCCTGTCTTTCTGCTATGCATCTGTGTGTTTCCCTACTCACACAATGCCCCATACAGTTAGTAAATACACATAGGGAACACATTTAACCCCTTAATCGCCCGAGTGTTAACCCTTTCGCTGCCAGTGTCATCAGTACAATAACGGTGCATATTTTTAGCACTGATTACTGTAATAATGTCACTGGTTCCCAAAAAAGTGTCAAAAAGGTCAGTTAGGTGTATGATCTGTCCGCCGCAATGTCGCAGTTCCGCTAAAAATCGCTGCCATTACTAGTAAAAAAAAAAAAATGCCATAAATCTATTCCCTATTTTGGAGACGCTATAACTTTTGCACAAACCAATCAATATATGATTATTGCGTTTTTTTTCACCAAAAATATGTAGAAAAATACATATTGGCATAAACTGATGAGGAAATTTTGTTTTTTTACATTTTTGTTGGATATGTATTATAGCAGAAAGTAAAAAATATTGTTTTTTTTTTTTTCAAAATTGTCGCACTTTTTTTGTTTATAACGAAAAAATAAAAACCGCAGAGGTGATCAAATACCACCAAAAGAAAGCTCTATTTGTGGGAAAAAAAGGACATCAATTTTGTTTGGGTACAGTGTCACACGACCACGCAATTGTCAGTTAAAGTGACGCAGGAAGTGGGTAAATCCTTCCGGTCCTTAAGTGGTTAATTTCCGCCAGTTTCCTAATCTGCAAACTATCAGTAATTCTTTAAGAATTTGTCACTGCCATAGCAGATTCCCAAAGTGGTCGTAGTTAGAACTGCATGAATTTGTCAGCCATGTTAGTAACGTTATCTAAACTTGCCAGAAGTAAGCACAGGCAGAAAACTGTTGATAAGACTTTATTGAATTCCACGATCACAGCAGATACACGCTGGTTGCATGAACAGTCATTGCATTGTACAGGCTCAGCTGCCTCAGCTATTCACAGACATCTGTCAGTTCCAGCCATTTGCCACTGGAATTTGAAGCACATCTAAACTCTCATGACAATGGAGCTTTGGTTGTCATCAGGACAATTGCGATATCTGGTATTATGTCAACTCTCTAAGATGGGAATTCTGTTGACTTTGGAGAGACTTCCTCTGATTTCCTGTTGTGTCTGCACAACGGGAAGTGGCAGACAATCTCTTCAGTGTAGCACAGAAAAAAAATAAATACAGTGAAAGAAGTTTTTCTTTTTCAAAAAATGGCCAAAGCTTGTTTGGCCATAGGAGCCCTCTTACTTTTACACCAATATAACCTACTGCTGGCTGACATCACAGACACAGACAATAATGTCAGGATCCACCCAGATTCCTGACCGGCAGCTGGGTCAGGCTCTCAGTGAGCCAGCCACCTTTGCCCCCTTCACCGCCTGGCACCAGTGAGCACTGGAGGGGCAGAGTACAAGAGTGGTGACTTATAGTCACCGCTCTGTGCTCAGAGCAGACCCGAGAACTGAGCGATCAGTAATCATGCGATTGTTCAATTCTCATGCTTAGGGCAGCATGGGACAGCTGCAGCTTCAGAACAATGTTGCATTAGGTAGGTGAGTATGGGTTTTTAGTTTTAGAATTTCCACACTTCTCCTTTAAAGTGGTTGTAAACTCTAACGTATACCCATTGAAGTGACTCGCTTCAGATGATACACAGGGGTGAAACAAATCCTCCTACATAAGTTGTACCTGTTTATCTGCAGCCCTCTACAGCCTCCTCAAGCACACATTTTACACAGAATTTCTCAACTCCACAAGGCAGGGGATGGGGACCTGATGTTCACACACAGCACAGCATAAAGCAACAAGGTGAGTGTAATCTGAGACCTGAGTGGAGGTAATTGGCACAGCCCTTCTACACAGTCCCATAGGGACACATGCACAGCTGAGGCTGTCAATCACGTGCTGTGTGTTGGAGGAGAGGGGGGTGAGCTGTCAACCGAGATTGCTTGTTGTTGACATAGACTGTCAGAAGTGACTCATGCAGATAGCAGAGGAATGACAAAGAGAACAGAAATCACACTAGGTGCTTTGGATCCAGGCAGGAGCAAAATATAGAAGCATATGCTTTGTTCAATTTTCATTTCGGAGGTTTGCAACAAATTGAAGCCTTAATTCGCACCTGAGCATTTTGTAGCTTGAAGCTTCAAACCTGCAAAATGCTCAGCAACCAAAACCCTATGCTTTTAAATTGTGCCTGTTCACACATATGTTTTCAAGCATCTCTAGCTCGATGCCTGGAGTTTAGAAACATACAGAAAGGTACATGAGCTAATTGTGAAGCAGAGTGGGGCTTTTTTGGCCCCATAGAACAGCCTTTCTCAGCCAGTGTGCCACCAGAGGTCCTCAGGCGTGAGGAGGTGTGGGAGAAAAGGCCTGTCAGATGAGCCCGATCTCCCGATCCCCTGCCAAACTGTACATCGCCATTGCGAGGGAACTCCGTCAGCTTCAATAGTGAAAGTAATGGAAGGGGAAGTGTGATGTGCTCTCTGCTTCCCCCTACAGTGCAGTACCTGGCTGTGTGAGGATAGGTACTGTACTAGAATTTTTTAAAGGACTTTATACATATTTCTGTGTGTGTGTACTCGTGTGTCTGTATATGTGTGTGTGTGTACACATACAGTATCTCACAAAAGTGAGTACACCCCTCACATTTTTGTAAATATTTTATTCTATCTTTTCATGTGACAACACTGAAGAAATGACACTTTGCTACAATGTAAAGTAGTGAGTGTACAGCTTGTATAACAGTGTAAATTTACTGTCCCCTCAAAATAACTCAACACACAGCCATTAATGTCTAAACCGCTGGCAACAAAAGTGAGTACACCCCTAAGTGAAAATGTCCAAATTGGGCCCAAAGTGTCAATATTTTGTGTGGCCACCATTATTTTCCAGCACTGCCTTAACCCTCCTGGGCATGGAGTTCACCAGAACTTCACAGGTTTCCACTGGAGTCCTCTTCCACTCCTCCATGATGACATCACAGAGCTGGTGGATGTTAGAGACCTTGGGCTCCTCCACCTTCAATTTCAGGATGCCCCACAGATGCTCAATAGGGTTTAGATCCGGAGATATGCTTGGCCAGTCCACCACCTTTACCCTCAGCTTCTTTAGCAAGGCAGTGGTTGTCTTGGAAATGTGTTTGGAGTCTTTATCATGTTGGAATACTGCCCTGCGGCTCAGTCTCCAAAGGGAGGGGATCATGCTCTGCTTTAGTATGTCACAGTACATGTTGGCATTCATGATTCCCTCAATAAACTGTAGCTCCCCAGTGCCGGCAGCACTCATGCAGCCCCAGACCATGACACTCCCACCGCCATGCTTGACTGTAGGCAAGACACACTTGTCTTTGTACTCCTCATCAGGTTGCCGCCCCACACGCTTGACACCATCTGAACCAAATACTTTTATCTTGGTCTCATCAGACCACAGGACATGGTTCCAGTAATCAATGTCCTTAGTTTGCTTGTCTTCAGCAAACTGTTTTTGGGCTTTCTTGTGCATCATCTTTAGAAGAGGCTTCCTTCTGGGATGACAGCCATGCAGACCAATTTGATGCAGTGTGCGGTGTATGGTCTGAGCGCTGACAAGCTGACCCCCCACCCCTTCAACCTCTGTAGCAATGCTGGCAGCACTCATACGTCTATTTCCCAAAGACAACCTTTGGATATGACGCTGAACATGTGCACTCAACTTCTTTGGTCGACCATGGCAAGGCCTGTTCTGAGTGGAACCTGTCCTGTTAAACCACTGTATGGTGTTGGCCACCGTGCTGCAGCTCAGTTTCAGGGTCTTGCCAATCTTCTTATAGCTTAGGCCATCTTTATGTAGAGCAACAATTCTTTTTTTCAGATCCTCAGAGAGTTCTTTGCCATGAGGTGCCATGTTGAACTTCCAGTGACCAGTATGAGAGAGTGAGAGTGATAACACCAAATTTAACACACCTGCTCCCCATTCACAACTGAGACCTTGTAGCACTAAAGAGTCACATGACACCGGGGAGGTAAAATGGCTAATTGGGCCCAATTTGGCCATTTTCGGTTAGGGGTGTATTCACTTTTGTTGCCGGGGGTTTAGACATTAATGGCTGTGTGTGTTGAGTTATTTTGAGGGAACAGCAAATTTACACTGTTATACAAGC
The DNA here is from genome assembly GCA_018402905.1 of Glandirana rugosa. Lineage (NCBI taxonomy): Eukaryota > Metazoa > Chordata > Amphibia > Anura > Ranidae > Glandirana > Glandirana rugosa. The sequence goes on from BLSH010218016.1 coordinate 1,520,372, forward strand.
TGTACACTCCCTACTTTACATTGTAGCAAAGTGTCATTTCTTCAGCGTTGTCACATGAAAAGATAGAATAAAATATTTACAAAAATGTGAGGGGTGTACTCATACATACTGTATGTCTGTCTGTGTCTGTATGTGTGCATATATACATGTGTGTGTGTGTGCATGTGTCTGTTTATGTCTGTATGTGTGTGTATATATGTTTGTGTGTATGCATGTTACTTTTAATATGTCATTTTTATTCTGACCCCCCCTATTCCTGTACCATCAGAACTACTTTTGTAGGGCTTGTTTGTCATAGCAGCAAGGATTGCTGCTGCTCCTCTGAAAGGCAATCCATGCTCAGATCGCTTTTCAGAGGCATTTGACAGACGATAAAGAGGCAATATGTTGCCTCGTCACCACCTGTTTTAAGCCCATAAATGCAGCATCACTACATCGCAGCCATGCAATGCACACCGTTGCGGAGTAGTTGCAGTGCAGCCCCATTCACCCTGGGTATACCTCCAGCTGTAGCCACAGCATGTGTACACCCCCAGCTGCTGTCTCTGCAGCCAAAGGGGGAGAAGTTGGGGGTGGTAAAAACAGCTCAACCGTGTGGTATTGGTTCACATCAGTGTGGCTGTGTGCTGCATGAAGGGCAGCCCATTCATTTCAATGAGCTTCCCTACCCACAGAAATACAGGGAAAGAAGTCCTCTACCCTTTTTTTTTAAATTGCGGCACACGAAAAGCACCCCATGTATGTGGTACCATTAAGAATTAATGGCACCCCTAAAGAGCAGAGCATTTGTCTGTGCGTCAGGAATGAGAGTGATTTTGCGTGTGTTCCACAACACCCAGTAATGTGAACCAAGCCTTGGACAGGGGTGCCTCAAGACTAAAAATACTTTTGAAGGGTGCCCGATTGGAGAACAGTTGAAAAACACTGCCATATAATTCAGTGGGAGCACCTGAGGGTTCAAAATGATTCCACAACCTTGGAACCCACAGTCTCATCTGGAACTAAGCAATGAATAAGTCATTAGTTCCTTTCTCCGTTGGAATGTGTGGGTTCTGTTCACATTTGTGATTGCTGTGATGACACAGGTACAGAGCCTATCAGATCGACTCTGAGCTCAGAACACTGCTAATAACGGGCACACTGGTCACCTGATTGTGATTTCTCCATTAATAAATGGCGCTGTGGGTATATTTGGTCACCACTTTGTCATTTATAAACAAATAGCAGTAGATAAGTGATTAACGGCCCATTCATACCAAACGTTTTGGGCTGTGTTAGACACCCTTGCCTAATGCAGTCCCAACGCATAGACAAGGCAATTTGCATTATGTCATATTGGATATCCAATGGATTTCAGCTTGTCATGGCAGTGGGCCTGTATTTAGAAACAGATATTGTGTGAATGGGCCCTTACTGTATTATGATAGCGGCAGACTATTTATCATATAAAAATGCATGTTTGTCTGTCCCTTCTCTGTTTATTTATTTTTTAATAGAATGCAGAAAAGGAGTTAACTGTTCCTTGCTGCATCAAAAACAAAACAGAAAGTGTTGGCTGACATTGACTTTGTCACAACATTGAAAAGACCTTGCGGTACCTGTGTCAGACTTCAAATTGATATCTGTGTTTCTGCAGCATGCTTCAGTCCCAGTCCCAGCCAGGTCAGGTTCACATTTCACACCCCATTTCATTACTTTTTTGTTTGTTTTTAGAATGTCACCTTGGTTATCTGTTTTGCAAGAGTATGAAACAGGAAATAACTTGACCACAGTAACTGACAGTCCAAAAAAAATGTTACAACCTAGCTGACAGCCAGAACATATTCCTGTGCATACAGACATCTCTTAGTAGTATCATACTCTAATGTGGATTTGTTTATTGCTGCAAATTAAAGGCAAAACGGCATAATTCTGACCTTGGTTTGGTGGTTTTGTATATATTTTCTTTTATTATGATCCAAGCTAAAAAAAAACTACAAAATATATTTGTAACATCGTCATTATTAGTATTATTCCCCTAAGTTCTAAGGGCCGGTTCACACTTGAGCGGCGCGACTTCGTGGCCCGTTCACATCTAGGCGACTTGTCAGGAGACTTGAGTCACCAGATAAGTCGTCTCAATGCTGTGCAATGGAACCGTTCTAATAGGAGTGAATCGCTTCGCTCCGACTTAGAAAAATAGTTCCTGCACTATTTTCAGGGCGATCTCAGCACGGCTTGCATTGACTTCTATGATAGAAGTCTCCTTACAAGCCGCGTTGAGATCGCCTCGAGCGGGGCGAATTGCTTTGCCCTGGCAAGTCGCGCCGTTCAAGTGTGAACCGACCCTTACAGTTATGTCACGTGATCTGGATATTTGCATTTACTGTGTAAGTGTCAAATGCTCATTTAGAACAGAGTTTTGGGGATCCCAAACCTGTGCAAATGTTGCCAACCTATTTCTTTGTGCCCTCGCCAACCCTTGCACACAGGACGTTTTTACAGCTGCTGTTTTTAGCTGCAGACATTTTTTTTCTAGAGTCGTTAAACCTCCATCATGTTATCCTATGTGTTCATGCACACATAGGCTGTTATCAACTGTTTTTGGCAGGGACGTTTTTGAGCTGTAAAAAAAACCCAAGACCAGAGGGTTCTGAGAGACGTTTTTCAACTGTGAAAACGCACAAACACGTCACTCACCAACGTTTTTGGACGTTTTAGATCCATTGAGGTAAAAAAAAAAAAAAAAACGATACTGCTCAAAAATGAGCAAAAACACGGCTCACCAATGTTTTTAGACATTTTAGATCCATTGAGAAAAAAAAAAAACGCTACTGCTCAAAAACACGCAAAACGCAGCTCACCAACGTTTTTTACATTTTAGATCCATTGAGAAAAAAAAAAAACTACTGCTCAAAAACACGCAAAAACGCGGCTCACCAACGTTTTTGGACATTTTAGATCCATTGAGAAAAAAAAAAAAAACTACTGCTCAAGAACACATCTCACCAATGTTTTTGGGCGTTTTTGGTCCATTGCAAAAAAAAAAAAATTGGTACTACTCAAAAACGCTAGTGCAAAACGCTAAAGAACTCACTGCAAAGCTACTGACGTTAGTAGAACGTTTTTTTTGTCCAGTGTGCATGATACCTATGCTAGGAAATTTATACAAACTGATTTTTTTTTTTTGGCATGCTCGTAGCGCTGAAAGGGGAATAAAGCTATCATATAGTAAAACACAAACTTTCACTTTGAAGTTTCCTCTCCACTCCAAATTCACATGTATGTTATATCTTTTTTGATCAGAAAACTTTTTTAGTTGAATCTTGCGGAAAATACCTTTTTCTTCCTAATTCTTAAACGTAGGAAATAAAAATACACGTATCCATACCTGCAACCTAATTAAAGTCCTATATATCTCAAAAAAAAAAAAAAAACTGTATAAAATGTCCAAAGGAAAAAAGAATGCTGTGGGACTCAAGAGAGGTTTAGGGAGGAAAGGCTCAGTGGTTAAAACATGACAAAGTATTCCCAGAGGACTACAGTGTTACACCTAGGAAAAGCATAGCAGAAATTGGCTGTCCTCAGTTTCACTGATTAAAACCCCAGATAGAGCTTAAAGGGCCGTCCACATGGGCAGCACTGGCCGGTTCAATAGAAACCGGCTGTGTGAAGGGGCATGATCAAAAAAGGTCTGACATTCGGCACCCGATCAGTGTGTTCTGGCGGGGGGCCGTCCACCTGTCAGAATGCAATAGCTCAGTAGGAGAGATCACTGTATTAACCACTTGCCGACCGCCGATCGGCATCTGACGGCGGCAAAGTGGCTCTGTAAGGCAAACCGCCGTCATACGACGGCGGCCGCCAGATCGCGCTCACTGTGTCCGGGGAGGGCCAGGGAGCGGGTGCGGCGGCTTCGATTGCCGCCGGCCACCCGCGATGCCCCCCCCGGAGTGAAGGAGCGGAGGTCCGTGTAAGTAAACACGGACCTCCGCTCTGTGTGAGGGGGAAGGGCTGTGATCACAGCCTTCCTTTACGTGAAGGCTGTGACCACTTCCCTTCCCCAGCTAGGCAAGCCCCCCTACAGTTAGAACACGCCCAGGGAACATAGTTAACCCTTAGCGCGCCCCCTGCAGGTTAACCCCTTCACTGCCAATGGCATTTACACAGTAATCAGTGCATTTTTATAGCACTGATCGCTGTATAAATGCCAATGGTCCCAAAAA